>AYEL01049044.1:0-22990 GCA_000484575.1 Olivierus martensii | reverse complement strand
TTTTAACATATAGGAGGAGATTTGTTATTGGCTTTCATCAGGCAAATAACGAGGGTGGCAGTTTATAGAGGGGCGGCTAAAAGAGGTTTGACTGTATTTACATTTTATAACTTTTTGTTAACATGTTTATTGGATGCAATCTGGTAAATATAATTTTGTAATAAAGTTTGCAAATCTGGAAATGAAACTGGTTTCAAAAAAGCGTTATATTTATGCGTTCCGTTTATTGAGACAATACTGTATCAAGTACCATTGCCCCTCCCCCTTTTTTGAAACTGCGGCCCTCCATATCTCTAGTAAACACGGCTATGGCCCTCGGGTTCATTATAATTGGACAGCCCTGATATAGAATTAAGATCCACAGCTTCAATGATGTCTGAATACAGAGGTCCCTGATTTACAATGATTCATATTTACAAAGGTGATTATTCCCAATGAAAATCTGTACTTATGATGGATACCATCAATGATTTTGCAATAATAGTGCCAATTGATTGAGTGGCTGTGTTGTCGCCAGGATGGAAATGTGTTGTATTTCCACCATGTAGTATTTGTATTTAATTTCAGTTCTCATATCTCCAGATTTTTAGGTGTCCAAGCTCAGTCCATTCAATCTCATTCTAAATGCATGGAATAATGGAATTCAGATTACATATTTTAAAAAAATTTTTGACGGATCCAGGCTGAGCATCAATTCATTCACTGTAATGTCCTACTGGCTCTACCACAGATGTGAGCAATTTGTAGTTCTAGTCTGGAATGGACACCATCATGTAGTAGTTAGTCAATGACTGGGAAGTGGCATTAAAAAACATAATTGCTTAGCTTTGCTAGAAACTTGATTAGATTAGTTTGAATTAACCTGCTAACAATATTTTTGGCTGTGGTCACTTTTAGAGCCCTGCAGATTGTCCAACATCTACAGTTGAATCAACTGGAAGGTTGAAGGATGGAGTTCAATAAACCTGGCTAGACCTGAATTATTTTTGAAAAATATGAGAGATCGCGATCCTTCAAGGTGGTAAATGACTGCTTTACCATGCAGCTGACACTAGAAACTTGGAAACAGGAAAATAACTTTAGAATTTTATCTTTGTTTTTACATGGCGTTTTCTGTAGATTTATAAACAAAGTTCTGGTAAACAAGAAATACACAATTTCCTCATTTTAAAGAATAACAGCATTTATTCAATATTATTGTATGCTACTATTTTTAAAATAATATTTAATAATCTGAGTTCTGGTGGTTGGGGAATTTAACCTCTATTTATAACACTGTGCCTTTGGAAAATCATATTCTGAGTTATGACAGATTGGAATTATAACTGAAATTTTTGAATACAACCCTCAGAGTAAGTTGAAGATCCTGTATACCAAACATCATAATGGAACACAGTCAACAGAAACTTTTATCTCTTTTTTTTTATCATCAGTTTGACTGTTCCATCTTAATTCCTTCAAATAGATTCTTCATAAGCCATACTTTTTAATTTTTAATGCAAATATTGTCTATTTGACAGTTCATCCAAATATTTCTACTAATAATTTTTACACTAAATTGGTAAGTTTTCATGAAATTTAATAGTGATGCTTTGCCATTAAAGGCAACCTCAATGGCACATTATTTAATTTGGATTCATTCATTAACCCATTTAAAAATGATCTAGGTTCAACTGTTTAAAATTAGAAAACATTCAAACTTCTGAGATACTATCAATACATTCTGCACTATTTACTGGATATTCATGAAATTTAGCAGGATAGTCAAGCCTTTTTAGAGGCTCTGAATACATCAATTAACCCTTTATCTTCAATTATTTAAGATGACTGACATTCACATTTCAAATGTTTCTTCTTATTAATTTTTGATCTATTTGAATTCTATAATATTTAACAGAATGATCAGAATATTAAAGTTGAAACTGAAGTAAGAAATATTAACTCTATAGATACATCCACTTAAAATGGGAAACTGAGATTTCTTTGTAATAACTATGAAACTATTTAATAGATATTTATGATATTCAATATAGAGATTATATTATAAATGATTATGATTGACACACATTTTAATCCTGAATGTTTAATAATTCTAAAATAAACCATACATCTGAAAATTAGGCATGAATTTTTTCAAAACTGTTTGCTTTAAGATGTAACTATTGTTTTGTACACATTTTTTTCAGTACATATCAAATCTGACTGGAATAATCTGTATATTGAATGTTATAAAATCCATCAAATAATTCTGTAGTCTTATCATCATATGGTACTAATACAGTTATGTATGCAAGGATAACATATTTAGGATGGAAGGAAAAAAGAAATAATAATTTTTTATATTATCGTTAGATTAATTATAATTACTTATGTATTGTTTTAATAAATGCATCAGTAATTAAATTGAATTACTAATGCATACTATTTATGTAAATGATAATTTGTATAAATAACAATCATCTGATGGAGGTACTCTCTTCTTCCATAAGTGTGTGTTGTAGTAGTTAATTGTAGTGTTTTGTACACATTTAACACAATTAATAAAAAGATAACTATGAAATTTAGGTAATTATGTTTAGTTGTTTAGTATTATATGTTTTACATTTTTTTTTATTAAATCAACAGATTTGCAGCTGGTGAAAGAAGAGATTTCCCATGATGATAGAACCAGTAAAATTAGGCCAAAACTGTGTGTATAGTAATTATCATTACATACTAACCAGTATATTCAGTACTACCTGGGCAATATTTATATGCAATTAATTTATACATTAATTAATAGAAATAATAACCTAAATATCATATATTAAAAGCTAAAAAACTATAGGAACAATGCAGGTTGCTTTAAATCCTTGAATGCCTTTGCTGTCAGATAGATGTTAAGGCTACAGAACAAAAAAGTGATATAAAAAAATTCAAACCCGATTTTATTAATCTAGCTTTTGCAAATTGGTTTTTTGTTTGTAATCGTTGAAAATACACCCTTTTGATGATGGGTTCTAAATTTTTTCAGTTGCTGAAATATTTTTTAAAAGTGCATGTAAACAAACACTGTTTATATCTGAACGGATTGATAGAATTTAAATTTTTTTTTTTTATGCCACCTTATCGATTTTATAGTCTAAACTACCAAATCCATTCTGATTATGCAATTTGATAAATGATATGATATATCCATATCTGATTATCCAATTGATTATCCAATTTGATAAATGATATATATATCCATTCTGATTAGCAATTTGATAAATTAGCTATAAATTCTGAAAATTAAAAAATATTTTAGATAATAAAATATTGGTTAATTCTGCAATATTCACCTATTCACCAGATTTGGCCCCCAGTGATTTTTTTTATTTCCAAACTTGAAAAAATGGCTCAGCAGAAAACGATCCACGTCCAATGAAGAGGTCATTGTCTAAACAGATACCTATTTTGAGGACCTTCCAAAATCCTACTTTTTGGATGGCTTAAAAAAGTTGGTGAAACGCTGGGAAAGTGTATCAAGCTAAAAGGCGATTATGTTGAAAAATAAAAAAAACTACCAAAATAATTTGCTTTTCTATCTTTTTCTAAGAACTTATTGAATGACCCTCGTATGCCTGTATTCTATATATTTAAAAAACAGCTACGAATTCTATAAATATACAGGGTGAAGAAAAACTTCATCGTAATATGATAGGGGACCTCAAAACAAGTTGAAAATGTCTAATGAACATGTGGTCTAAATGGCACCGTTTTTGAGTTATACCCTTTAAAGCTAGCTAATCACCATCTAGTTTACAAAGCATTATGATGCGTCGCGTTGCCATTAAGTAATGCATTGCGTCACTTGCCTTCTTACTAACCCAGTAGTCAGTAGGAGAGTGATGCAATGCAATGCAATGCGTCTTGGCAATGCGAGGCGTTGTGACGCTTTATGTACTCGAAGGTATTTGGCTAGCTTTAAAGGATTATTAACTCGAAACGGTGCCATTTAGATCATATGTTCATTAGACATTTTCGACTTGTTTTGAGGTCCACTATCAGCACACAAAATATTACAATATTTTTCTTCACCCTGTATATTAAAATTTGTTTTATTTAGTTATAATTTTATAATAATGCTGAAATTATAAGATCAATGCTAACATTCAATTGAAGAAAGAAAAAGAAGAAAAAAATGGCTAACAATTGCAGTTGTTTTGTCATAATAATTATGTTAACAACAGTCTTACAGAATAAAAAATTTTTTTTTTAATATTTTCATAAAATTTTAAAATAAAAACTTTTATGAAATGCTAACTGAAATTAACAACTGCTTTCTTGATAAACTATTATTGACAAATTCATTTATAAATTCATCTATATTTAAAAATTTTGCGTTAAAATGCTATATAATTCATCATTAAATGTATTCTTTAACCTCTTGTGTGCCGTCAGTTATTAAAATTAAGCCCTATTAATATGCAAAAAATTATCATCATATCTTACTTAATTTCATCAAAATCTTTAGAAATTTTTAGTTTATTATATTTTTTATTCTCTTTCTAACAATGTAAGTATTTTTTTAATTTTATTTTTTCAGAAATTTTCATTTTTTATATGAGATTGCCAAAAACATGATTTTTTTATATGAAAATTTAAGCTATCCAACAAAATAATTGCTATCTTTGGATAGCAGCAGATCTTTTGAATAAAACAAGTTAAATGAAGAAAATTGGACCATATTTTTAAAAAAATTTATAAAACCAATTAATATATAAATTTTAATTAAATTATTTCAATATATAAATTTTAATAAATAAATTTAAAAATAAAATATTAATAAAAAAATTATTTAATTTTTAATTAATTATTTTTAATTATTTTTATAATATGAAATATTGCCATTATTATTATTAATTTATATTTATTAATATGTTTTTTCTTAATTTCAATAATTCTTAATTTAATATTTTATTAATTTTCAAATTTATATAAAAAAATCTAATGCAAACAAATAAAAATAAATAAATAAATTGCCTCTTCGCTATAATATTCTTTTTTTTATTTTATTGGACTCCCCAATGATTGACTCTTATTCCATTCCTCATACCACACATTTCCCAGAATGTAGGAGATTTGGATGAAAAGCACAGGAAAGAAGTGCTGGCAATAAAACAATAAAAGTGTCATGCCCCTTTTAACAGCAGATCCTTGTTTATATTAGTATTTTCTTGTTTTTTGACAAAAATACAATGAAAATGAAGTAAACAAAAAATATTGCCTATTTTAATAAAGTTAAGTAAAATTTTGATATTATCTATAATATTTTTAAAAATTTTATGATTTTATAGTTGTTATAAAAAATTAATTATTGTAAAAAATTTGGATAATTAACTTTATTTCAATATTATAATCCGAACAACACACAAACAGTAATCTAGAATATAGAGAAAGGAGAAAACAAAAAGAAATTTTCCAAAAAATGCTCAATTAAATAAATTTTTATAAAAATCATTTAAAATAAGAAATTTTGGCCAGAAATCATTTAGGAACCACAATCAGAAACTCATCATGTGTTTTTCAAAAATCCTACATACAACTACAATAAACTGATTAGGACTCGCAAAATTGCAGTTGTAAAATTATGTCCCTGCCATCAACAGCATGCAACAGGTTAATAAATTCTTTATTTTTCAAAATAATATATGATATATATATATATATAAAACTGAAAAGCACATTACCCATACATGCATTTAGAAAATCTCATTTTGCATCTTACCTGCAAATAATTTGATGATATCACGCCAATTATTGGCAATAAAAAAGAGAGAAGAGTAAAATATGAATCATGTTACTTCATCTTATCCAAAGACAGCTTTCCACCTATAGTTTATTCAATAAAAGAAAAAAATTATGTCACTGACATATTCTGTCCTATTCTCCTTACAGTATAGCAAACAAAATTTCACCATTTGAATGACATGAAAGACAAAGCAAAAATAAATATCAATAATTGACGTGACATCATCTTTTTCTTAAAATTATTCTAAACTATAAATATTAAATATAAAATGTCTGCTGACCAAAAGAGACTTTACAACTAGATAGTTATATTGATGAGAACAGTTTATATTGAATAGAAAATTTATGATAAAATTATTTCAAATTATAAAACTATAGAATTAAATAAATTTTTTTAAATTGAAACATTTACTTTTATTTCAAAAATTGTACTAAATTATGAATTAAACACTTAAAAACAAAGCATTAATTGCAGTTAAGTCCAAAAAATAAGGATAAACATTTATTTAAAAAACACTTTCAATCTTCTAAGAGAGCCATATCAGTTTTCAATTCTCAAAATACAAAAGTTTAAATGTTACAAAAGTTCTAATACATTTAAATTTTTGTATTCTGAAAATTGAAAACCAATGAGGATCTCTTTGAAGATCGAAAATGTTTTTTAAATAAATGTTTATCCTTATTTTTATGGACTTAACAGCAATTAATGCTTTGTTTTTAAGTGCTTAAACTGAAACAGTTGATGAAATAAAAATGATATAATATTGAACAGAATTAGAAATAAGAAAAATAAAATATATAGCAAACATATACAACTATAAAATAACTTTGAAAAACAAAAATATATCTTAAAGCATATTAACATTTGCTAAATGATTAAATAAAATCAAATAAGATATATGTGACATTACATTAAATTCTGAACATTCTTTAATATTTCATGAAAATATTAAATATTCTGGTGATCTATACATTTTTATTTGACTAATATTAAAAGTGCTGACTATTAAATATTTATATATTTTATTTGAAAAAAAAAAACAGAAATAATCTAGGCAAAAATAAATATATTTGTTTTTGCCTAGTTGAAATATAGTAAAGGGAATACTTGAATAAAATTTACATTCTGAAGAATATGTTATAATTTAATAAAAATAATGAAATATAAGTATATCCTGCTTAATGTATTTTTGCTCAATTTTAATACAATCTAATATATCCACATTTGCATGATTTCCAATTGCTCAATTTTCATTTGTCCAAATTGCACTTTCCCGATTCTCAGATTTCTAAAATTTAGATATAGCTAAAATTTTCATTGAGAGATAAATTCAAGTTAAAAAAAATGAAACGAATTTGACTCTCAATACTAAGAAAAAATTTAAATAAATCACTTTTTTTTAATCAATAAAATTACCAATAATATTTAAATATACTGTAGTATTATTGCTTAACATTATAAGCATTTCAATATTGAATTAAAATTGCTTATGAAAACACATAATACATGAATTAAAATTAAAGTATAATGGGCCAGTCTTGTCTGTCGGTCATAATTTGAATTGATTAATCTAATTTAGCTACAGTAGAATCTTGATATCTCAAATCTCACAGGAACAAAAAAAAATTGATATAAAGAGTTTTTAAGATATCAAGGTTCAATTTTAAATAAAGCTTTTTATGTCAATAATAACACCATAGTTTTTAATACTGTATAAGACACTTTTATCCCATGAAAATTAGTGTCTAAATACTCCTGTATCTTATAAACCAAAGATTGAAAATATTATTGAATAAACACAATCATACTGACAAAAACCTATCAGCAATTAGAAGTGAAAGTTAGAAAATGAAACTACTGTACAGCATGATCAGGATTCCAAGCATGCACAAAAAAGTTCCTGTTCTGGTTATCGATAGCACATTTACATTCTTTTGTTAAATTTAAATACTTTGTTTAAACTCCAAAAGCGAGGAAAAATTTTGTAAATATTTCTAATTTCTCTAGCACAAAAATAATAAACTAATTCAAGATAGCAAAGGTTTTGAAGAAAATACTTTGAGATAACTATTGAAATTACATCGGTTTAATGCTGAAAGTGCACGGAAAAATTTTTTCCACATATCAAGGATTTCAAGATAGAGAGGTTCAAGATAACAAGGATAGACTGTATCTTCAATTAAGTAATTTATTTTTATGACAATTCTGTATCTATATACATATATCTTGAATGCTTTATCGATATCATTATAATAAGAAATTTTATTTATTTATATTTTATAATTATTATACAGTATTTACAAATATTTAAATATTATATATATACTGGGGCAGGTAAAATGCGATCACGTAGTAAAGACAGATAGACGTCTTGTGTGAGTCGGTCTGAGATAAAATATGGCCCAATTACTTGGTCGCCCACCAGTCCTGCCCAAACATTTACAGCTTTTTGATATTGAGTGCGTATAGCTGACATCTAGTGTTGATTATCCGCTGCCCAATACCGAACATTTTGACAATTTGGAGCGTGATCGTTGTAGAATGTACACTTATCTGAAACAATCAGTTTGTAGAGCAGATTACCATCATTGTAACAAGTCCAACAACATCTTCCCACCAAATAATATTCTTCTATCATCATCACCTGGAAGAAGTTCTTGATAGTATTGATTTTTATACGGGAAGAAGTTCTCTTCTCTTAATGTTTTCCAAACGGATGATTTGTTGAGAAGAAGTTCTCTTCTCTTAATGTTTTCCAAACAGATGATTTGCTGACTGAAGTTCTTGATGGTATTGATTTTTGTACGGGAAGAAGTTTTCTTTTTTTCCAAACGGATGATTGATTGAGGTGATGGTATTGATTTTTGTACGGGAAGAAGTTCTCTTCTCTTAATGTTTTCCAAATTTCTTCTATCATCATCACCTGGAAGAAGTTCTTGATGGTATTGATTTTTGTACGGGAAGATCTGGATCTGTTTTCTTCTCATTTTCCAAACGGATGATTGATTGAGGTGATGGTATTGATTTTTGTACGGGAAGAAGTTCTCTTCTCTTAATGTTTTCCAAATTTCTTCTATCATCATCACCTGGAAGAAGTTCTTGATAGTATTGATTTTTATACGGGAAGAAGTTCTCTTCTCTTAATGTTTTCCAAACGGATGATTTGTTGAGAAGAAGTTCTCTTCTCTTAATGTTTTCCAAACAGATGATTTGCTGACTTCTTCTCTTA
The DNA here is from genome assembly GCA_000484575.1 of Olivierus martensii. NCBI lineage: Eukaryota > Metazoa > Arthropoda > Arachnida > Scorpiones > Buthidae > Olivierus > Olivierus martensii. The sequence continues at coordinate 13,988 of AYEL01049044.1, read as the reverse complement.
ATGTTTTCCAAACGGATGATTTGCTGACATGCAATTTCTGTGCAATTGAGGTGCAAGAAATTCTGGGGTTTTCAATTACTGACATGCAAATCGCAAGTTTTACTTCCTTTGGTAAAGTTCGACTTGGGTGATGAACGGGTATCAAACCTGGATTGGCATTCCCATCTTTTTGGAATTTCTCAACAACAGATTTAATTGTAGAGACGGATGGAATAGGTCTTCCAGGGTACAGCACCGCAAAATGATCTCTCATGCGCCTATAGGATAAGCCTGAATTACGTGCCCGAACCATCCATACTCGTTCAGTAACGTTGTAAATAATATTTGGCATTTTTAAAAATGTTCGAATTGCGGCACGTCTGTGTTTCTATGCTGTTGCTATAGCAACAACAGAATTTCTTTTTCTCACATATCTTTCTGATGTAAATTTTCAGTGATTTATTTTCAAATGTGTAATTACACCAGAATTTTTCAGTGATTTATTTTCAAATTTAAACACACAAATTAAAATCCAATAATCTTGTGTTAAATCGTTTTTGTTTCTTGGATGCAATAATAAATAAATATCGGCAGAATTAAAAATATAAAATAAATTTTCGTAGCAAACGATTCCTGACGTGATAGATGCATCAGAATTGGCTCAATGCCAAAAATCAGAGTGTTCGGTTTCAAGAAAAACACCCAGTATAATGCATGCTTCGTCCAAGTCTTACAAAACAGTGTGTTCGGTTTCAAGAAAAACACCCGGTATATATATATATATATATACATATATACACATATTAAAATTTCTAGGAAAGGCTAGTATTTATAAAACAATGAGGTGTATTTTGAGATAAATAACTGAAAATAAAATCTGAAATGAAAAATTATTTAAATTTTTAGAGTATTTATTGGTAATTGACAATATTGTGTCTTAATACTTCAAATCTAACAATCAATTGATCATTAGATAGTTGCAATATTAAAACACTTTTCTGTTCCCTTTTTAACCCTAAATTACACTTTCTGGAAATATTTTAGAAGACAGATTATATTAGATATTCTGCTTTTAAAATGAAGATGCATCATTTTAAAAATATATATACAGTTCTTTTGAATTTAATTTAGTTTATTAAATTTACCAAAGTTAAGAAGGGCCTAGAATGTTGAATACTATATTAGTAATATTTTTAGCATTCTTGGCTATTCTCAGATGACATCACTATAATACATTCAAATACAATTATTCTATTCTTGAATACTAGTTAGCCCCTGGTCGCTATGTGCCCAAATACACCAAAAACGAAACATTTGTTTCTTATCTGTCAGATTTGAGATTTTTATTTAATATAACCTTGTATATAATGCTTTTGCTTGTTTTTTCCTCCAGATCATTCTTTGAAATTTTCTTTATATGAAATTGGCAACTAACAAACTATCGATTTACCAATTCAGTTATTTAGGTAATAATTATTATTTTTATCTTAAAATAAAAAATTATAATTTCTGAAATGAATAAAAGTATTATTTAAATTTACAAATAAATATTATTTAAATGCAACATTTATGTAGCCTTGACACGCCAAATGCAAACTGAACTCTCGAACCGGGGAACAACTGACATTTTTCAATCGAAAAAGACAGAAATTGAAGTCAAATAACAAAAAGAAATATACAAACATAAATAGGAAGTAAACTATGATAATTTAAAGCAAAATTTATAATGAGATTGGGATTTAGTTTTCTAAAAAACACGATTAAAGATTCAAAGCAAGAGAAAATAGTAACGGCGACATTTCTGGCGCGGGAGTTCGCACATGCGCAGTAACATGGACTCCACACGCTTATTCCTTTATTATATATGATATTACAATATTTAAAATTAGACTATACACATTTTTCAATAACTCCATCTTTTGATAACAATTATGCATAAGATAGAGTTATTGAAAAATTTATATAAATTAAAATAATACACTATATATGTGTTTTCTATGCAAAAGTGATACAAACATATGAAATGAAATAAAGACTATGTAATTATAAACTTATATATTAATCTTACATTAAATTCTTAAAAATATATGCCCATATAAAAGATTTTTTCAGACATGATTTCCAGACATTAGTAATAAAGTTTGAAAACTTCAAAATAAAGGCAATGAGGCAAAAAGTTTTCTATATACAATTGAAGCCACTTATTAGAATCACTTTGGGACCAATCTATTTTGATAACAATAACCATTATTAGAATCACTTTGGGACTGATCTATTTTGATAACAATAACCGATGATAACAATAAATGACATTAAGCAGTGCATGTCAAAAAAGCATAATTTTCGATTTTTTTTTATTATTTAGTATATACTGTACTTTGCCGATAAATGACATTAAGCAGTGCATGTCAAAAAAGCATAATTTTCGATTTTTTTTATTATTTAGTATATACTGTACTTTGTTATATGCAGTGTAATCTCGATTCATTGTTTCGTTGGGACTCCCGAAAAAACTATGGATACGTGAAAATGATAGATGCGGGGATATAAAAAAATAAAAAATGAAAATTAGATTAAAAGATAACACTAATAATAATAATAATACAAAGCTCTACAACTGATGGACGAACACTTATTGAACTTTATACTATATATTATGTAATCAATAAGCAAAAAAGTGAAGTGAAATGATTTACGCTTAAGCTGTTGCCAATTCCAGTTTATGGAAAATCACGAAGAACTAGAGCAATAGTAAGAAAATTCTTATATCAAAAATAATTTTTAATTATTTTTCAATAAAGGGAATTATAGTTGCTAAATCTCTATAATCAGCAATTTTAAACTATATATTTTGTCATAAAAAAAACATTAAAAATTGCCAGATCTGACAACAGTAAGGCAGCACCATTCGCAAGGGAAAATCGTGCTGTAAAACCACCTAAAGGCACCCCGAAGTTTTGAAAAGCGTCATATTTATCTGTATGAATTTTATTAAATCAAAAACTTACATCGTTCTAACAATTATTAATTAAAAAATGTACACAAATCATATCCTTCCATTTAAGTCGAATCTGCATTATTTAAAATGGTGGACAAGTGTTTATCTTTGGATTTTCTCGTTTTTTGACTAAATTTCAGTGAAAACGAAGCAAATAAATGAACAATTAACAAATAATATTGTTTATTTAATAGATTTAACCAATATTTTAGTATTATCTATGATATTTTTTTATTTTAAATGCGGTATTTTATAGTGGTGTATTATCTGCGATATTTTTTTAATTTTAAATGCGGTATTTTATAGCGATATATCGATTCTGATGACAATAACCGAACTTCTGATTACTATAAACGGAGTTTTCATAATGCATTTTAATATAGATGATTTGGGACCATAGATTTTTGATAACAATAAACGCTTGATAACAATATCCGCAATTACAATAAGCGGCTTCTACTGTATAAACAAAACTGAAAAAAATACCACTAAAAACCAATTGCATATTTTCTGTATAAATTTTTTTTCTACATTTTTAATAAAAAATACCATATTTTTTTATATATAAATAAAACTATTTGAAAAAATCAAATAGTTTTATTGAATTAAATCAAAAGTTTATTGAATTACTAGAATTCAATAAATTCTTCTATCAGAAGAATATATGTCTAAAGAATTTTCTTTAGACATATAAATAGACATACAAGTATTTCCCAACTCACATATATCTAACCTCCATAAATCTGAACTTTGCAAAAAAATTGATTGAATTTTAAAGTTACAGTTCAAATATCTTGCTTTACAATATTTAAAAGATCACATCATTTGATTTATTTATGTTTTGTGTATTGTTTGCTGTATCATATTTACTGGTACAATATCATTCCATGCAGCATTCTCTTTTTTTTTACACAGAGAAAAATAACACTATGCCTAATGTGGTCATAAATTCTCACACAAAATTCAAATAGCCCTAAATACCATGAGAATGGAAAATATACAAGTTGCTCATGCATGTGCTCTTCATTGCTATATTACCTTCTTGTGAATAAAAGATTTTTCCAAAATCTTCAATAGAACAAGAATGCCACAAAACAATCTTGTCAGAATGCAATTTTACAGTTACATTTAATAGGAAAGAGACCATGCAAAATTTTTAGATTTCTAAAAAATATAGAAATTGGAAGAAAAATAATATATGATGATGTAAGTAGGTATATGGAGACAGACAGTGTTAGTGACAGAAAAAGTTCTGATAAACTGAGAACAAAAAGAATGCCAAAGGCCATTAATGTTCTATGTGCATGAATTTGACAAAATCCTTGCTGCAACCAAAAAAAATTAGCTCCACAAATGAATATGTCAAGGTCAATAGTTTGTAGGCCTTAAAACAAAACCTTAAACTTAAAGCTTTAAAGTAAGGAACATGCTATTTTTTAAGTGTTCAGCAAAAGAAAAATAGAGTCAAGAAAAGTTGGACATTGTTGAAGCAGTATGCTAGTGATGGCTATAAAAATATTCTTTTCACTGATGAGAAAAAATCTTCACTATTCAGCAAAAGTTTAATAAATAAAATAACTGTGCTTAAGCTAAGTTGAAAGAAGAGATCCCAGAAGTTTGGAAAGTGTCAGGACCCAGAATCCAGCTTAAGTGATGATGTGATGTGGAATCAGTTGGCATGGAAAGGTGAAATTATATTTTTACCACAGGGAATGAAAATGAATGCAAAGAACTACATGGAAGAAATTCTAGAATCAATTGTAAAACAAGTCCAAAGTTATCCAGAGGTGGCTAAGCCAGCACATTTCCAACTTTATCTCCAAAGAAAAATGGCCCACTGCATCTCCAGATCTGAATCCAATAAATTACAGCATATGGCTGAAGTTGGAGCTAAAGGTATATGCAAGACCCCATAGGAGTGTTAACAATTTGAAGAAAGCCCTTCTCAAGGAGAAATTTCCCTTGGAGAGTTTGCATAAAGCAATAGATGAATGGTCAGAGAGATTACACAACTGTATCAAAGCAAGAGAGGGCACCTTTGAGCAACCAATCTAATATTTTAAATTTATATATATGTCACTTTAATATCCTAAAGACTGATTAAATTTATTCTTAAATAAAAAAGTTATGCAGCAAAAATGTGTGTTAGAATTTATGACCACACTAGGTAATGTGGTATAGGTATAATCACAATAGTCCACTAACTTTGATAATTTCTGTTTCAAAATTGTTAAATTATTATTCCAACTTCTGCAAAATTTGAATTACATAAAAACCTTCAGTCCAAATTATTTGCTTAGGTCAAGAAATACTGTATATGAATGTGTCACTAAGAATCTTAGTCAGTGTCAGTCTTTTATATACCATAACACACATAGGAGAGGCTAATAATTACACAATACACTTTTTCAAACAGTGGAGATTGTGTCAATAATATAAAAAACCATTATGATTAAAATAAACTATTTATTCTCTACAAGGTTTACAATGTTCAAATATAAGAGTATTTTTAAAAATGAATAAAATTTAAGTTTTAATGAGATACACTCATCCCTCAATTTACACAGTAAATACATTCCTGGAAAAATCAAGCAAATCGAAACCATGTAAAACAAGATGCAGAATTCATACAAAACAGAAGAATATGTTCAATTAAACTGTAAACTGTGTAAATTGATCTAAAGAAGATAAAGAAAAGTCAAGGATATGTTCTTTATAAGATAAGGATTAAAGGAAAAAAGAGGATTGGTTCATTAATTTTTAGAGACAATTTAATGCTTATACTTTTCAATTTATTTTTGAAAATGAAAACATAAACATTAACTCCAAATACGGTACAATAAAAAACAAATTAACAATATTCCATACAAATAAAAACAATAAAAGAATTCAAACATAAATAGGCGAGCTGCAAGCCTGAGTTGAGTTTAGTTGAACTGGGACAGTAAAAGTTTATAATGAGCGATAAATTGTGAAAGCAAAAGTGGACTAAGAAGAACTGCGAGTTATTTTGAATTAAAGACATAGATTAGTGTTGTAAGAGACAATTTTCAGATTTTGTATTGAATTTAGTTATAGTGAAAGAAGATTGTTTTCTGTTTGTGTGTAAATAAATTGGACTATACAAAATATAGCTGTATTCACTCATTATTAATCTCTACGGTGTGTAAATAAATTGGACTATACGAAATATAGCTGTATTCACTCTTTGTTGTATTGAATTTAGTTATAGTGAAACAAGATTATTTTGTTTTGTTAACTTGTAACCCACAAATTGTGACAATATGATACTTTTTTAATTTATAAATGGCATAATGCAAAACAATTAAAAACAGTAAATAAAAATATTTTAAAAATTGAATTTCACAATTATTCACTAATAACTTACTTGTTTGCACCACCTATTAATTTTTGAAGATAGGCATGAAATGACATATGTCTTATGTTATGTTCTTTCATGTAATCTTCATTATAAGGCTAAAACAAAATTATTATAATTAATAATTTATTTATAAATATATATTAATCATCAAAACTAAAATATGGATCATGTAAATATCAATAAGATCAATAAATAAAAGTTGAATTTAGAAAAATTGAATTATATATAATTAATTCTTTCGATATACATTTTAGGAATCAAATCCATATCTTTAATCTAATTCTATTTTTTTCTTATTTTATTTATTTACTTATTATATTTGTTTAAACAAATTCATATTTCTTCCTTGAATTAAATAAAGTTAACAAGTAAATTCAGAAAATAGCTTGCTAACTCTTTTTAGTTCTTTACAAGCAAGTAATTATTTAATTCAATACAAGTAATGAAAATACTTGTAATGAATTATGTAGATTAGATATCATTACAAGCATCCTCAAAAAATGCTTGCAATGATATCTAATCTACATAACATCACTACTGAACTGAGATATCATATAATACTGAATTAAAAAAATATGCTCATTTTATATTTTATAAAAAGAATATAAATATTAATGAATTACAATATTTTGTAAAAACAATGACATGATTTTTGATAAAAATCTATAAGCAAGAAAGTAGTAATTGTCCATGAGATGTAAGTAAATGAGCTTGAATGCAAGTCTATCAACACTGATGCCTACACATTGAAAAATCTCAACATTGACTGCATGTTTGATATCTGTGTTGAAACATTTCAAAGTTAAATTGATTTAATTTTTTTTTAATAAATAATTTCTTGCATTATTCATACTCAAAAATATTTTCCTTTTGGAAGTATTTGAAATAAAATTTTGCAATTCAAAAATACAACCATTTGGAATGGATCCATTTTTGCTCTTTTGTATTTTCTTTAATTTATGCATTAATTTTTATTAAATATTATTTTTAGATTTTTATGATTCTTTGTTTTATCTGAAATATTTAATCATTCACTTAATCCACTGGATGGTAATTGAAACATGATAAGTACATCTATATTACTACCAAAACTTGTATTTGATATCTGACCATCTAATGTGATACAGTCTCAAGTTTTCACTTTGTGTAACAATGCTTTATTGCATTATTTGTTCATTCTGTCAAATGAAGATTATTATTTTCTTATATATTTATGAAATAAAGATTATAATTGTAATAAATATGAAAAAGTATTTTATTCTGTTTATAATTTATTTAGAAACAAACTGAATAAAATTAACAATTATAAAAATATAATTTCATATAAAAGAAAAATCAAAATAGTTTGTTGATTTACTTTACTAAATTATTGCCAGAAGTGACATTGTATTATACAAAATAAATATATAGAAATTTATTTCATATAACATGAGTTGAAATATGCAGAAATTTTACAAAAATATCATTAAAAGAACAGTCCAATTCTAAATAATTGAGAAAAATATTATCATTAGATTATTTGTTTTATTTCAATAACTTTACTATGCAATTTGACCCAGCTCCATTTCCTACCGTAATCAATGATCTGTCACCTAGCTAACTTCTCGTTGCAATCTTTCAACAATAACAAAACCAAAACTAACAAAATTAGAACTATTATTACAATTTTTGATGAAATAATAGAAATTTTGATCCATATTAATAATTCTGATAATATATAAAAATTTTAAAGTATCTTTGAAAAAAACTTTTTTTTAATATCATAATACATCAATTTCAGATAAAATTTATATTATTTTTTTTTTTAATTTTTCATAATGATTAAAAAAATTAAATATGCCATTTTCAAATCATATTTCCCAGTCACTGGATGAAATGTTTTTTAATATCCAGCAACAAAGTGTTAAGACTGTCTCATTTAAGGAAACTACTGTACTACTTTCAATCTTAATGACATTAAGTTTAATGATCTTGTTGAAGTGATTGTCAAATGACCAAAGTTAACTATTTCCATAGCCTATGCAAAAATATAAGTTTAATTAATTTAAAAATTGTTGTTTTATTATTTGGAGTGACTTCTGCTTTGAATTGATTAAAAAAGTTATTTGCTGAATTTACTTGTTAACCTTATATGTGCTTTAATAATGTACTTGTTGATTTTTACTTAATTGTTTAAATGTCTATTAATAAAATTATTTATTTACTTTCTGTTTTAATTATTTTTTTTGATTTAAGTTAGCTGTTGTTTATCTATTATTAACATTCCATAAGTGTAAATTGTAGATACTAAAAATCTTGTGTTGTTCCCCTATATTAGAAGTTCAGTTGATAGATTAGTAAATTCTGGATATAAGGTTTCCTATGCATTAGATTCATTATTTTCAAAATTTGATATGCATGATTTGATTTATTTTTCAATAGAATATGCGATGATTAATTTATGCATACTTTTCTATAAAAATACCAGTATGCATTTTCATATATTCATTATACTTTTCATGATATAAAAATACACTTCTGCATAGGAAAAATTTATTTCAAATAAGAATGTTTTCTGCCTTATTATAAAATATGAAAATATATTTCAAATAAGAATGTTTTCTGCCTTAACTATTTTGAGCATGATTTATAAATTTTTATTCATCAGTAATAATCAGATTTAAATGTGTCTTTCCAAGAGATATTTAGTATTATTTAGTTTTACATAATTTATAATCATCTAAAAACATGACCAATACTTGATACAATATTTGAAATATATTATATATGATTATGCAAAAAAATCATATATAAATTACAATTGCTTGTAAAATACAGAAGAGCAAATGTTAAATTACAAATCAGTTTTCCTAATTTTTTTAATATTTAAAAATAAAATATGAAAATATAGAGGTATTTAAAATATGTAAAATAAATAAAAAAAGAAACTATCATCCTATTTCGCTTAATGTTAAAAAAATTTTGATTTTTTAAATTAGCAATTATAACACTTTCATCAAATAGCTAACGTTAAAAATACACTTCTGCATAGGAAAAATTTATTTCAAATAAGAATGTTTTCTGCCTTATATAACACTTTCATCAAATAGCTAACAATGGCCTTATGGAATACCAAAAATGTTTATTGAAATAAATTTGTCCTGGGCAAAGTTATGTGAATTTTTATTTTTTAATAATTTTGGATGATTTCATCTCGCATTATTTTTCCTAATTTTTGACTCAAAAAAGTTATTGTTAAATAATCATAAAACTTTATATTACAGATAGTTGACAACTTACAATGCTGTCAACTTACAACTACTTGTACTTACAATAGTTATGTAATCAGTAAATTCTGTGAATTGGTCAATACAATTCAAAAACGGGCATGATTCTATGCACAATTGTCTGTACCAAAATTATCCTTTTGTGTCTGGTTCCTATAGTTTGTATTTGTTAAATTTATTATAATAATGCATAATACCCTAATAAAGACTGGTAATGGAAATCCATAAATATAAGATATTTCTGACTTTGAACTGATCCAACTTATAATTTCAGAGTTCAAACTGAACTCTGTCATAAAGTGAGGATTATCTGTATTTTCTTAGATAGTCTTTCATTTATAATTAATATTTTTCTTAATTCTTATAATTTTAAATACAAATAGGTTTAGAATGCATTAGTTGTAATATGAAATTTGTTTCTTGATGCTGATAAATACTAAAACTTTTTATTGTTTATGATTTCCAATCCTTAAAAGTGCTGTAAAAATAAATAGAATGATGTGTTTTAAAAATTTTTTTGAGTAACTATGTGAATTTCTGAATCAAATTTTTAAAGCAAAATCAAATAATTCACAATAATTTCTATTTTACTATTACAGTCAATAAAATTATTTGCCTTAAATATTAAAACCGTAGATTATTATTGATTCTCTTAAAATTTATTTCAATATATGTATTATTTATTAGAAATTTATTTTTATGGCATAAGACATCAAAATTATAAATGTTTAATGAACATTATTTTTTATCCATCATTGGAAAATTGTTTATAATTAAAAATTTTTATAGACAGAGTAAAAATTTTTTTTATAATAAAATTGATGAAATTTTTTTAAACTATATATTTTGTGAGTGCAAAGTTTTAGTGGGTTTTGTGATAGAAAAATAAGCTAAGTAATTTTATTAAAATGATTTATTCATTTTACCAGGTAATTACTTTCTACAATTTTTGGCCAACAATCCGGGCAGCAGTTGTATGTCTATCATAAAAAGCTGATTGTGATGATTTTGATGTGATTTTGCATCGAAGAATGAAGAAACATGGTTTTTCAGGTTGTGAAAAGAAGCAAATTTTCTATCATTCAAGCTTTTTGTATGACTGGAACAAGTGATAATCTGATGGTGCAATGTCAGAAGAATATGGTGAATGAAATAACAGATCCCAGTTTATATCCTTGAGCTTGCACTATTATTTGTATTGGAGTATGAAGCTAGAAATGTCATGATGGAAGACAACACCTTTTCAATTGGCCAAAATCATATGGTTTTTCATCAACTGCTGTCTTCAAACTGTCTAATCATTGACAATACTTATCAGAACTGTTTTGTCAATGGGAAGCAACTCATAAAAGATCACATCTTTGCCAATCTCACCATATGAACAGCATAACTTTCTGATGAAATCAATGGTCAGCTTCTGCACCTTTGGCAGAGACTGGCCATATTGACTCTTCCTGCCTCCAAGTCCATTTCCATTCCATATTTTTATACTGTTTATGTTCTAAAAACAATCAGTTATAATGTGTTATATTGTTTTATTTCATTTCTTATCAAATTGGTGCCTTCTGAGTATTACTGCATCTGATAATGTAAAAAAATCTTGACAGCTTCAAATAATACTGTAGCAAAAAATTAATGACCATTCCTAATAACTAATAATTCAATTAGTTTTAAATAACTAATTTAAAACTAATTGAATTATTAGTTAGATAGATTTAGATATAATATAGATTTAATTATTTTATGGCAGAAAGTACTTGAAAAATAATTAGAAGTGATTATTATTATTTCGAAAATATTCAGAGAAATATACAATATATATAAATTTGGTCTTCTTATAAAAGAAATAGATAATCAGTTTATAATGATCAATAATATAAATAATTATTTTTTTATTTATTGAGCTGATTATTTCTGAAATTCTCAGTTTCAGACTACTATTTTGTATCACAGTTTTGTTTGAATAAAGAACCAGCTTCAGTGGCCCAGGTCACATGATTTAAGATGGGGGCAATTGTAAAAATTTTATCAGAATCATCCACAAGTTTAATTATTAGCGAAATAAATAATACAAGGAATAATGATTATGTTGATGTATTGAATGCAATATCATTGAATTCGACAATTCGAAAAGGCAAGTATAAATATGTTATTTTAATTAATAAATATCGAGAGGAATGCGAAATAAATAATACAAGGAATAATGATTATGTTGATGTATTGAATGCAATATCATTGATTTCGACAATTCGAAAAGGCAAGTATAAATGTTATTTTAATTAATAAATATCGAGAGGAATAGTTTTGTAATTTTATTAGTAGTACTTATTAATGTAAATCTTTGAGAATTAGAACAAATTTTTTAATTAATTATAAAATTGTAATATTTAAATATTTTAACATTAATTTAATTTTTAAAAATTGAATAAATTTTAGGAACCAAACATTTGAAAATACATCAGAATTAGAACAAATTTTTTAATTAATTATAAAATTGTAATATTTAAATATTTTAACATTTATTCAATTTTTAAAAATTAAATTAATTTTAGGAACCAAACGTTTGAAAATACATCAATATGTTGAAAACGTTGTACATCATTATTTGGATGATACCTTCTTCATCCGAAAGTTTTCCATAAATGTATCATTCGAATTATTAAGATTAAAAATTATCTCCAATTCTTCACAGATATGGTCCAGGACAGCCACAAATTAATACCGAAAAGCAGCTGTTATTAACAATATGGACATTAGCCAATTTAGAATGCTTTAGGTAAGTTAATACGACTTTTGCAATATAGAACGAATAAAATATATCTTTATATATCAATTTTTTTGAAATCATTGATCTATTCAATATATAAATTTTTCCATGAATAAGAGGCATTAATCATTTGATTAATCTATAAAAGTTTAAGTTTTTATTAACAATATGGACATTAGCCAATTTAGAATGCTTTAGGTAAGTTAATACGACTTTTGTAATATAAAACGAATACAATATATCTTTATATATCAGTTTTTTTGAAATCATTGATCTATTCAATATATAAATTTTTCCATGAATAAGAGGCATTAATCATTTGATTAATCTATAAAAGTTTAACATTATGCAATTAAATAACTTGTAAAAATTTGAACATTTATAATATACTGAACAATACTTATATTAAATTGGAATTTTCTTTCAGATCTCTTAGTGAAAGATTTGGAGTTAGTAAATCTACTGCAGTGCATTCATTCTACAGAGTAATAGATGCCTTAATGCAAATATCACATGAAATTATTGTTTGGCCCATGAAGTAAGAGAAATAACTCAAGCATTTGCAAAAACTGCAAATTTTCCAGATGTCTTGGAATACGACTTTTGCAATATAAAACGAATAAAATATATCTTTATATATCAATTTTTTTGAATCATTGATCTATTCAATATATAAATTTTTTCCATGAATAAGAGGAATATATCTTTATATATCAATTTTTTTGAAATCATTGATCTATTCAATATATAAATTTTTTCCATGAATAAGATGCATTGATCATTTGATTAATCTATAAAAGTTTAATATTATGCAATTAAATAACTTGTAAAAATTTGAACATTTATAATTTACTGAACAATACTTATATAAATTGGAATTTTCTTTCAGATCTATTAGTGAAAAATTTGGAGTTAGTAAATCTACTGCAGTGCATTCATTCTAGAGTAATAGATGCCTTAATGCAAATATCACATGAAATTATTGTTTGGCCCAAACAGAATGAAGTAAGAGAGATAACTCAAACATTTGCAAGAACTGCAAATTTTCCAGATGTCTTGGAAAGTCGTATTAACTTACCTAAAGCATTCTAAATTGGCTAATGTCCATATTGTTAATAATAGCTGCTTTTCGATATTAATTTGTGGCTGTCCTGGACCACGTCTGTGAAGAATTGGAAATATTTTTAATTTTAATAATTCAAATGATACCTTCTTCATCCGAAAGTTTTCCATAAATGTATCATCCAAATAATGATGTACAACATTTTCAACATATTGATGTATTTTCAAATGTTTGGTTCCTAAAATTTATTCAATTTTTAAAAATTAAATTAATGTTAAAATATTTAAATATTACAATTTTATAATTAATTAAAAAATTTGTTCTAATTCTCAAAGATTTACATTAATAAGTACTACTAATAAAATTACAAAACTATATTCCTCTCGATATTTATTAATTAAAATAACATATTTATACTTGCCTTTTCGAGTTGTCGAATTCAATGATATTGCATTCAATACATCAACATAATCATTATTCCTTGTATTATTTATTTCGCTAATAATTAAACTTGTGGATGATTCTGATAAAAT
>AYEL01049041.1:0-84314 GCA_000484575.1 Olivierus martensii | reverse complement strand
TTTTCTTTTTTTTTTTTTTTTTTTTGCTTTTTTTTACATATTAATTAGGCTTAATTACAAAAAATCGCCAGCACTCCAGGAATTAAAGGGCACAGCAAACAAATTAAATAATTACAAAATAATAATTTCTTATTAATAAAAACACATTTTACAATAGTCCATTTCAGTTTTGATAAAAATTTTTTTTTAAACAGACTAGAATCAAACCCACATCCTTACAATCACGTGTTATAATAATCAAATGCCGAGCACATTATGTTATGAGAGCACTTGTTAACTTGCTAATATGAACTGGTATATAAAGAACATAGAAAACTTTAAACCCTTTTTTTCAGGAATGTTTAAGAGTTGCATTGTTTTATCCTGGATTTGTGGGAAGATAGTACTACTGTGTGTGTAAAAATCAGCAAAATCAGAGGGACCGTGGTTTGTACTCCCTTTGTAAGATGATTTCATTATAATATTTGACAATTAAATTCTAAATAACAAAATTTTTCAAAATAATTTTGTTGCCTTCATTTTTAATTTTTTCAGTAATAAATTGTTACTGAAAAAATTTCATAGGTAAATATTCACCAATATGTACATGCTGATTAATTTTATATCTGACAGCACACAATGGGCTAGATATAAATTTGATAATCACGTGATATTTATTAATTGAAAATTCAATATTGAAAGCCATGAAAACATGCTAAAAAAATAATCATAATCAAAATAATATTTTTTATAATAGTTTTGTTCATAAAGAGTAAAATGAATTCATTATACTCTGTTGCAAAAAATAATGCAGATTTGTAGTAGGACCATATCACAATCTCTCAAATTCACTCAGTTGCTTATACTACTGATGGATATATCATAGAGATATCTTCATAGACAATTTAATGTAATGAAAATAGCAAAAATGGTCAGGTAAACCTATGTGATGAATTGAGACATGAACGACATGTGTTACGTCTGAGTACAATAAATTTTAATGTTATAACTATACATGAGACTAAAGAGCATAGCCGACGCCATGTTGAACAGGTGCTGATAAGGAGCTGGATGACGTCTTTTTGTATTTCATTTAATTATGATAATTATAATGGTTTTTGTAATTGGATATTTATTAATTTGTTTTTATTTGTAAGAAGAATTGTGAGTCATTACTTGTTTGAATATGGTAAAAAAATGTTTAGCCAACATGTAAAGAATTATGTAAATTGGTTTCTTGTTAAATGTATGGTAGGGGGTTACCTCGTCGTCCTTCCTACTATTGATACAAGTGGTTTGTTGATGTCGCAGCTTCAACATCAAGGTGATATTGTGTTGTCAATGGTATTAATGAGAAAATTGGAAGGACCTTGCATTTATGTATTGTTTAATTAATGTTAAGTTTTCTTAAAATTGTGTTCTGAATAAAATTCTATTAATGGATTCATTTCTGACTTTGTTTGATTGGTTAACTAGGTTAGATATTCACATACATGTTGTTATCCAGTTAAGACAATGAGAAAATCAGCTGTCAACGGGGAGGGGTCAGACAGGACACGGTGACCGCCCGGCACCTGGGGCAGGACATTATACCTATATTTTTTACAAATGGCACACATTATATTTGCCCTAGGTTCACCTTTCTCATGTGCTCTCGAAATTCCACATATGAATGCCAAATTATTCATTGAATGTATATGTTCAATGAATACTTTGTAAAAATAATCAAATATACCGTGAGTTTTTTTGAAACCTAACACTCTGAATTTTGGCATCGAGCCAATTCGGATGCATTTATCACATCAGGAATTGCTTGCTATACGAAAATTAAATTTATTACTTTTAATTCTAACGATATTTATTTATTATTGCATCCAAGAAACAAAAACGATTTAACACACGATATTTATTTATTATTGCATCCAAGAGACAAAAAACGATTTAACACACAAGATTATTGGATTTTAATTCTGGTGTAATTACACATTTGAAATATATCACTGAAAATTTACATCGTGCGGCAAACAGAAATTCTGTTGTTGCTATAGCGACAGCGTAGAAACACAGACCTGCCGCAATTCGAACATTTAAAAAATGTTCGAATTAAAAATATAAAATAAATTTTCGTAGCGAGCGATTCCTGACATGACAGATTCATCCGAATTGGCTCGATGCCAAAATTCAGTGTTTTAGGTTTCAAGAAAAACTCACGGTGTATATGTATATGTATATATATTAAAACAAACAGAATTATTGACATAAAAACCATACAAATATCAAAAAATTAAATATAAAAATTAAAAAATTTTTGACAAGGAGGAAAAAAAATATATGAATTTTTAACTGCTTACAAGCTATTGACAGCATTAGCTGCACATGACAGGAACAAACAATAGAATTTTACAACTGAAATTTGGCGGGTCATAATTAGTTTATTACAATTGTTTATAGAGCTTCCAAAACCGAACCATAATGAGTTTCTGATGATGGTTCCTAAATATTTTGTGGCCAAAATTTCTTATTTTAAATAGTTTACGATAATTTGCTTAATTGAGTATTTTTTGGAAAATTCGGTTTTTCTTCCCTTCTTTTTCTATATTCTAGATTACTGTGTTTATGTTGTTCTAATTATTTGTTGAAATAAAGTTAATTACCCCAATATTTTTTGTAAAAATTAACTTTTTATAATATATATATTATTACTATGAAATCTTAAAATTATAGATAATACCAAAATTTTGCTTAATTCTATTAAAAGAGGCAATATTTTTATTATTAATTTTTGATTTTTTTACTTCATTTTTATTGTATTTTAGTCAGAAAAAGAGAGAATATTAATATAAACAAGGATCTTCCATTAAAAGGAGTGTGACACTTTTATTGTTTTATTGCCACCAATCCTTTTCTGCATTTTCCTGCCAAGTCTATTACTTTCTGGAAAGTGTGGTACTTGGAATGGAGTGAGAGTCAACCATCAGAGAATATTACAGTTGTTTATATATGAGAGGAGATGAATTTTTTTTATTTGTTCACATTAAGTTTTTGATATAAATTCAAAAATTTATAAAAAATCATTGAAATTAAGGAAAAACATATCAATAAATAAATATTGAAATAATTATAAGACATATCTTAATTAATATTCATTAATCAAAATTTGCATATTAATTGGTTTTTATTGATTTTTTTGAAAATATGGCCTGATTTTCTTAATTTATAGCTTATTTTATTCAAAAGACCAACTGCTATTGATTACAAGACATATCTTAATTAATATTCATTAATCAAAATTTGCATATTAATTGTTTTTTTAATCAATTTTCTTTGAAAATATGGTCTGATTTTTTATTTATAGCTAGTTTTATTCAGAAAACAGCCACCATCCAAAGATAGGAATTATTTCATTGACTGACTAAATTTTCAAATAAAAAAAATTAGTAATCTTCATATAAAAAAAAAAATGTTTTTTGGAATCTCATATACAGAATGAAGACTTCTGAAAAAATAAAATGTGAAATAAAATACATTGTTAGAAAGAGAATAAAAAACATAATAAATTGTAAAAATTTCAAAAAATTTTAACAGAAATTAAGTGAGATATGATTTTAATTTTTTGCATATTAATTAGGCTTAATTTTATTAATTTTCAGCACACAAAACATTAATGTTATAATTATTAATTAGGTTTAAATATTAGCCAATTCATTCATTTTAACAGAAAATGTACGTAATTGATGGCTGACAAACAGTTAAACAGGAAACATTTGGTAAAAATTTTTTCCAATAAAGTGTATATATTCAAAACTATTTAGTAAGATGATAAAAATTATCATCAAAAAGTATGGCTTCTTAGTCCACTTGCAACTGCATGTGTTTGTTTTTCACTGTGCATGTCCACTTCCAGGTTAATATAAACAAGAACAGAACAGGAAGAGATTGTGACTTCAGAATTAATTCCTAGAAAAATTATCTTCAGTAATTGATGGATTAATTTCATGATTAACTGTGACTGCTCTGCAATGGAGTTAATCTTGAAATAAATCAATCTTTTATTGAAGATTATGAAATTATTTCATAAATAAACTCTCTCTTTCTGTTAAAATGAAGGTTCATCTACAATAGGCACATAAAACTTATTTGGCTTAATGTCATGTTTTCTAAATTTGCATTACCATCTAATATTATTTAAGAACCTTTAACCATTGACATCCATAAGATATTTCAAAATAAACTTATGCAAAAAATTATTATTATAAAATCTCATTTAATTTTAATTGATTTTTTTTGAAATTTTTACAATTTATTATATATTTTACTCTCATTCTAACAATGTAAAAATTGTTTTTTAATTTTTTTTCAGTAAGATTTGAGATTACCTCTGCCATGAAGTTTTGTGATGCTGAGCTTATATACACTATCCAGGTACAATTATGTGGTGACAGATTGCGGTGCGATGATTTGACTTTGGTATGACACGCTACTGATAAATGCAAAAACTCATGGCAGATAATCTCGAATCCTGCCTTTATTTCTTTCATAACTTTTTCATTCATTATATGAGATTGTAGGAAAAATTATTATTTTTGTATGACATCTTAGCCATTCAACAAAATATTTATTTTTTGATAGCAACAAGACTTATGAATAAAATAAGCAATGAATGAAGAAAATCAGATATAAATGCACATATACTAACCTGTATATGTTCATTTAACATAGTCAAACTTAAAATATTGTATAAAGGTACATACAGGGTGCATCAGCTAAATCTGGACAAATTTCAAATTGAATTTCCCGCCATATTTGACATCAGCGCTACGATGCTGCTGACGTTTTAGTAAGCCAGACAGATGATGTGTTTGAGTATAAGTTCAAAATGGCTGATCAGTTAAGATCAAGTGCAGAATATAATCGGAAAGCAGCGATAATCGAAGGCCTTCGCGCTGGACGTTCACCTACCGAAATAATTCGGTTCTTTAATTATCCAAGATCGACAGTTTATGATGTTGCTGCTAGATATGCGGCTTCAGAGAAGTCTGAAGAAGGTTCTGCCGACCCGGCAAGGAAGAGCCATTCCAGGGAGAGATTGTCAAGGACACCGGAAGTTGTCCAAAGGGCTCAAGAGCTCATCTCGGAGGATCCAGGGCAATCTCTCAGGCAGTTGGCAAAAACATCGGGTGTGAGTGAGGCCACAATGCGTCAAATTGTGGAAGAGGACCTACAGTACAAGTCCTATGTCATAAAAGTACGACAGATGCTGTCTGATGCCGCTAAAACAAAGAGAGTTGCTCGCTGCAACTTGCTTCTGTGTTCAATGAAGAATGAAGCTGCAGGACGCATCAGATTTTTTTCTGATGAGAAAATTTTTACTGTTGGTGCCAAAGTAAACTGGAGAAATGACCGTTGGCTTGCCTATGACCCTGAAGATGTCCCTGTAATAGCTAGGACAAAGTTTCTGGCCAGTGTTCACATCCTAGGTGTTGTTTCCAGTGAAGGTGACATCATGCCACCACACACCTTTGGAAAGGGAAAAACCATAACAAAAGAAGTTTACTTGCATGTTCTTACAACAATAGTGAAACCTTGGATGAAAACTGTGGCTTCTGGGAGACCCTACATCTTCCAGCAGGACGGCACACCTGTGCATACAAGTCATTTAGTGCAAAACTGGTTGTCAGACAACGTGGATATGTTTTGGTCTAAAGAATACTGGCCTCCTAACAGTCCAGATTTGAATCCTTTGGACTACTACATATAGAGCGTTGTTGAAAGGGTCTCTAATAGGTCGAGACATCCTAATTTTCGAACCTGGACAAGCAGGCGTTGCACAGGGCAAGTCATCGTTTCCAATCAAGAATCGAGGGCAGTAATGAGACAGAAAGAATTACATCGAAGTAATTTTAATCTAAACAGATCCAAAATTAATGTGCAAATGATAATTTCGATAATTTTAATCTAAAGGGATCCAAAATTAATGTGCAAATGATAATTTTCATCCCAAATTAATGTGCAAATGATAATTTTGATAATTTTATTGTTTTCAAATGATATAATTTTGATAATTTTATTCTTTTTGTTAAATAAAATTTTGTTTAATTGTCTATTTTGTCCGGATTTAGCTGATACACCCTGTATACAATAGTATTATAATATTTACTTTTT
The DNA here is from genome assembly GCA_000484575.1 of Olivierus martensii. Taxonomy (NCBI): domain Eukaryota; kingdom Metazoa; phylum Arthropoda; class Arachnida; order Scorpiones; family Buthidae; genus Olivierus; species Olivierus martensii. Next base: position 78,173 of record AYEL01049041.1, on the reverse strand, counting down.
AATGTACTGGTTTAACAGACTATTTTATTATAAAAGAAAAATTCTAATGGAATACTAATCCTTAGAATTTTATCTAATGGAAAAAAATTCAAAGGAAAATACAGTAATTCCTCCATGAACAGTTTTCGAACTTTCAAAATAAATAATATTTGGGAACTATTGTAAAATATTATAATTAACACTTTTAATTAACTTTGATATGTTCGAATTTTACTTATAATGTATTTTTAAACTAGATGTTCGAAAATTATTTAAATGTTCTTTGATTCTATATTCATTCTGGGCAACTGAAGAAGATATATGATTATATCAAAAACGTTTTTGTTTATTGAATAAAACTGTTTATTCACTGCTATTAGTTTCTTATTCCTCCATGAAATTACTCTTCTTGGTCATTTTAGCAGATTAAAATTTCTTATAACTAACTAAATGAATGGTCAATATGCATTAGACAGGTGGTTACTATACAGAACAAAAACAGCATTACATCCTATGGGAAACAAACCAGCTTTTAAAATTTGGTCCCTTTAGCCAGGTGGTAATTTTAACAGGTTTCAGTGTATACAATAAAAAATATTTTTTAGAAGTTCTTGGCCAGCTAAGAATTCTCAAAACATGAGTTTTTATAATAAACAGTAATTCTTAATCTTTTGAATTTCATTTTACGGCAAAATATCGAATATAAAGTATCATATTTCATAACCCTTCGGACCCCTAGGGAATGTTTATTTTTTTTTAAGTGGACCGTTAAAGGTTAAATCAACTATTTTTATTTTCTATTATTTTTATTGTTTATTTGTTTATATACTAGTTGCATTTTTACTTAAAATACATTATATCTTATAAATTTCATTGTATTTTCTTAATCTGTATAACTGTAACAATACATTTAGAATGCTATATTTAATTTTGTGTTTTGAATTATTCTTTTCTTGGAACTTAATTTCTATTTCATGTAGAGTGTTTAATTCACTGTTGTGAGCTAGTAGTGAAGAATATTTAAATGGATTGTTTTAAGCATTTTTCCTGATCCAGAAGTGCTTGGTTTTTTGTCTTATTGGTCTTAATACAAATACATTTATATAATAGTATTATAAATGCTTGCAAATGAAAACACTGATCTTTTTAGATTTATTTTTAAGCTCAAAATGCTTATTATGAACATTAAAATTATAAATAACCATAATGATTAAGATAAATTCAATATTATTTTACCTTTTTTCCATATTCCAGATTTTCTTTTAATAGAAGAAACATTTTGAAATGAACATAAATAAAAACCTCTCTTATTTAAATAAATTTTCCATATTTCTTTTGTTTTATACAATTGATCTAAGAAAAAAAATTATGAAATAATCAAATATATTTTTAGTATTTAAAATAAAAAAATATATTAATGTAGGAAAAAATATACAATTATAAAAGTTTGTTTTATCAACAATTATAAAAATATTTATTAAAATGCTTTGAGTCATTATCTATAATCTAAAAAATTATCATTTGCTCTTACTGCAAAATAATAGACTAGAGATTCAATCCGTTTAACATAAAAAAACATTTAAAGCCGATTCATAGTTTGTCGGAATGGAAAAGGAAAACGAAAGGAATGCCAAACTTGTCTTCTGTGCGCTATTTTGTGCATTTCCTTTTGACATAGTTTTGTTCCTTCTATCTCAATAGGAAAAGTTAACAGTGTTTATACTTTTTCTCTTATTGGTATCCCATAAGTCAACGCATGTATTAGCAAATTCAATACGACATCCTTAATTATAATTATTATTATTATTTCAGCCAAGATTATTTTAAATTATATTACAATTTCTTATAATAAAACTGAAATATTGAAAAAGCATTTCGGGATCACTATCCCTGATCTTCTGTATTAGTTTAAAATATTCTCCAAACATTTTTCTCTCTGAGTTTATTAAACAAATATAATTTAGTTTTCTCTTTGATAAATTTTTACCATATATGTGGTTGACCTCCACTTCAGTTGATAGGTGATAACCACCATATCTCAAACAAGAGTCAACAAAGAGCATGTGCATTCTTTCTTCATTCTGTTCAACTATGAACGGCTAGACATTCAAAAGAAAAGGAATGGAACATGTTCTTTTCCGTTCCAACGAACTATAAACTGGTCTTTACTCAATACAACAGAAAAGAGACAGTTTTGCCTATTTAAAGCCATTTTCAGTTGATATCATAAAAATTCATTAAAACAGGTTAAAATTTTTACATTTCATTCCAATATTTAAATAAAAATTTTAATCAATATTTTCTATACATATTCTATCACGAATAGATTAACAAAACACATATACATATAACAAAATTTTGCTAAATGTATTGCAGAATCAATCTTTCAGAATCAATTGGAATGACTCAACAAGCAGTTTCTGTACGATTAAAATCCGTGGGAATGATTCAAAAGCAAGGCAATTGGGTGCCTTATGAACTGAAACCGAGAGACATTGAAAGGCGACTTTTCACTTGCGAGCAGCTGATTCAAAGGCAATAAAGAAAGGGTTTTTTACATCGGATTGTAACTGGGGACGAGAAATGGATATTCTATGACAACCCCAAGAAGTGAAAATACTACACTATGCCCAGTCAATTGTTGCCATCAACCTCAACACCAAAGCCAAATATTCATGGTTCCAAGGTCATGCTGTGTATCTGGTGGGACCAAAAGGATGTTGTATACTATGAGCTGCTACAACCTGGTGATTCCATCACGGGCGATCGGTATAGGCTACAATTGATTTGTTTGAGCCGTGCATTACGAAAAAAACGGCCAGAATATGAGCAAAGACACGACAAAGTTATTTTTCTGCATGACAACGCTCGGCCTCATGTCGCAAACGTCATAAAAAAATATTTGGAAACGTTCAAGTGGGATATTTTACCACACCTGCTGTATTCTCTGGACATTGCTCCTTCTGACTACTGGTTGTTCCGATGGATGCAGCACAATTTGGCAGATCACTGGTTCACTTCTTTCACAGAAATCGAAAACTGAATCGTAACTTGGATTGCCTCAAAAGACGAGACATTTTTTCGAGATGGAATTCGAAAATTGCCTGAGAGATGGGAAAAAATAGTAGCCAGCGATGGACAATACTTTGATTAATCTGTTCATTCATTTTTTTCTGAAATAAATGCATGTTTGACCACAAAAAAAACGGACCGAATTAATTTGTACTCCCAATAGATTCAGTCATAATTTTATTTAGTAAAAAATTTTTATTCCTTCTTTCACTCTCTTTTCATCCCACTTCCCTATTTTCAAAAGATGGTCATCCTGCTTTTAACGTACAAATACAATAAACATTTATGCTCTCTATCTCAAAAAAAGAAAATCTGGAAATTTTTTTATATAATTTGGATTCACAGAGGTTGGATATATTTAAATCAGATATACCTGTATTGTATTACACAGAGGCTGTCTATATAAACAAAAATATTAATTTATAAACAATTATACATATTCATGTCTTTATAATAATGAAATCACAAAGATATTAGATTTTCATTAGGAATAATTATGGTAAATTATACAGTTGGCATAACACTGATGCAAAAGTTTCAAAGATATAAATCATAATCTTTTAAATTTTTTATAATTTTAATTGATGCATATGTAAAATAAATCTTCTTTATAAAAACTATTTTTTTTTTTTCCAAAATTTTTATCCTTATACATGAGTATACAGAATAATTCTTTCATAATTTGAAATAATAAGTGGAAAATTCTATTAATTTTGAATTGACTGGTTAAAAGAAATAATGGTAGGAATAAGACAAATTATAAAGTTAATAATTATGGCAAAAGTTTGGAGTTCAGCCAAACAGTGCAGAAAAATACTGAACATGCAGTTGGTTCCAAAAAGGTGTTCACTTAGGTGGAAGATGTTTGGCTTCCTTACAATACTTACAAACCAATGAGATTAATCGGTTCAGGTGCGAATTTGAGTTTGCAGGGCTTTGGATGATTCCATTTATTTTTTCTTAGCAACAGGGATAGGTAGGCTTAATGACAGGTGTTCAATCATTTTATCTGAAAACTGATTTTGAGCATCCATTAGGAAAGTTTTAATTTATTATTTACAAATTAATCTATATTATTATTAATTTAGGCAAAATGCAGCATTATTAACTACATGAGTAATTAAGAGATAAATTGTCAAAGCACTAAGTAAAGCAATGAGAATTTCATAATGGTGACTATGAAAAGTATTTTATTTTATTGTTTTATTTGAAAATGCTTATTTCTTTCTGTGTTCATAATAAAATTAAAAACTGTTCCAATCAATTCTCATTGATAAAGTGTTTAATATCTGCTGATTGTAATAAAAAAACCAAACGATATTTTTTTGGTATCCATGATAACTTTAAAATCTTTATCATCAATTTTTAAAAAAGAAAACAAAAATTGAAGGTGTGTCAAAATGAATTTTGCCTTATTATACCTGTTTTGATTTTCTACTAATTTTCTAGTAAGAGTTTTTATTTGTGTTGGATAGTCAAATTTAGTTTACGTTCCACCATATCTTTCTGAAAGTTCAGTAAAAAGAAAAAGTATAACAGACTTCAATAGTTATCAATACATAATTATGTATTATGTGTATTTAATTTATCAATAAACAATTATATCTTTCACTTGTTATATATTTTTATTGTTTTCATCCAAAACATTATAAAACAATCGGACTTGATTTTTAAACATACAAATGCTAATCTCAATTTCTACACAAATTCAATTTTGAAAAGTCATTTTTTACAAAATACTTTATTAGTTATATTAGTAAATGTTTATCATGGAATAGTCATACATAAATATGCATTTGTTTTAGAATTACCAAAATTACCAATATCTTTTGAATATATATATATATATACACTACTTATAAATCTAGTACTATAATTAGTAAAACATCGCTGTCATTCTCGATATAAAATCTATTTCAGTTTAAACTTAAAAAAAAATGTTTATGCAAATAAAATTTCATTCTTATCCTCGAGGGGACTATATAAAAAACTCTATACTGTATATAGTTTATATATAATATATGGAAGCAAACAAATATGGTATAGTTATATTAGCATACTAGAATTTAAAAAATAAACCTGTAAATTTTATACTCATAATTACCAATATACAAAATTTAAAAAATGATATTAGAGTATGCTATCTATTTACTCAATTCATAACTAGGAAATCATATAGGTCTTGTTTAATAGGTACTTTGCACTTTATTTTAATTTATTTATTTATTTTTTTCTTACTCACTTCTCCTATTTCAGCTCCCTTAGTACTCTTTTTGAGTTGAGAGGGGCATTCTCTTTAGCCACCAAGCTTACGAGAAAAAAAAAAAACTAGGAAATCTGCCTTGCTTGAAATAATGAGCAGTGATTTTTCTTTTCAGTTCAGAGCACCCCATATACGAATGAGATGGGTTGAGTAATCAACCCATCTCATTCATATATAGTCAGAATGGACACGTCCATTTTTACCTTACAAGATGCAGATTCGAATTGACAGATTTTATAACTGATCAACTTCTGGTAAACTCAGCCCCTGCAAAGCAGGTGAACACATTTTGGAACCAACTGTACATAGTCAACTGATTCATTATTATTTCTGTTTTTTTAAAACTCCCATTCTTTAGCAATATTTTTGATGAATACACAACTCCTGTAACAGGAAATATTTTTATTATTAAAACATTTTCAGTCTTACTATGAGACCCTCATCAGTATACACATTCTTTTTTAACAAATGATTTAGAACAGAATACAACTTTAAGAATGTGCATAGTTTTTAAAAACTTTTTAGAACTGATTTTGTTTTAAGAAATTTTTCATAAATTTCTTTAGGCTTTTAAAATAAACAGTTAATAATTGAAGTATTTTAGGGGAAACAGCATTGTAATATTCATACAAAAACATTATTATGCGAAATAATACGAAAATAATATGACCCATCGTGAACAACATATGTTGTAACAGTGCAGAGGCATTAGAAGTAGGAAAAAAAGAATAAAAATGAATGTAGTTGATGATAACGATCCAAAAACCTCCCGATGTCATGGCACTGGTGTGCAAAAGCTAACATGTAGGTGCTATCATATGAAGTCGAAAAGATTTTCTATATATAATAAAACTTTTTACTGCCATTCTTTATATATGCATTGTATAAGTGTTTTTTGTATGAATATTATAATGCTGTTATCCCTAAAATGGTTCAATTATTAACTGCTTACTTTAAAAGCCTATAAGAATTTATGAAAAACTTTTTAAAAACAAAATCAGTTCTAAAAAATTTTTTAAAACTATTTTTTTTTTCTTAAAGCTGTATTCTATTCTAAATCATTCGTTAAAAAAGAATGTGTACACTGACAAGGGTCTCATAGTAAGGCTGAAAACGTTTTAATAATAAAAATATTTCTTTTACAGGAGCTGTGTATGTATCAAAAATATTATTATTATTTATATAAATTACTATTCTTATCATATTTTCAGTTATTTTAGAAAATAAAATTACAACAAATTTTAAAGGGCTTTTAAAACAGTCATTTAACTCTGCCTCCAGAATCCTCACAGGATAACAAGCCATCTTTCTTCGAATACAAGATTTCTCTGTTCCGGTCTTCTCCTGTGTGTATCTTCAATTTTAATTTATGAACTAAAGACTGTGAAAAAGAGACTAAAGACTGTAAATTTTGAACAGTGACCACCTCATCAGCCTCTGCCAAATCTGTATCTTCCTGTTGTGTGTCCCAGAGAACTAAAAACCTTACAATTCAGGTATTTCTCCTCTCATTGTAAGATCGTCATTCACATGTATTGTGATGGAGATCTCTCTCTAAATAAAGGAAGTTGTTCTTCGATGAATGTAGTCTTTGTGTCGATTTGCCGAACAGCACAATTATTACCCATCCTTATCCGCATTCCACTTCATCCCGCTCGCGTTTGTCAGCATTGTACCCGGTGATACCGACTGGTGTCAGATCCTGACTATCACCACATTTAGGCCTAATGCCTGTCATTATCATCCTCGGTCCCACAAATGTAATGGATAGTAATTTTACTTTTAGAGTTATTAAATTGTTAATATTGTAATTTCTATATTAAGCTATTAGAGAAAATCCTAATCTTTAAGTTTAAAATTAGAACGCAAACTAATAAGACAAAACAAAAAATTCAGCATTAACTTTTGGGAAAATGTGTTAATTAATAAATGATAAATAAGTAATAAACAACCATCTGCATTTTCTGAGCTATGTAAAGAAGTTTGAAGGTTTAGTTTTTCAGATTTAATAAAGATTTTGTCTGATTTCACAGGTGTTCATATTATTTTGTCCAACCCCTGTACATTCAAACATTAATTTCAAGCAGCGAAATAAATACCCAACATTTCAATAAACAGCTACTAGACCATTCGCTAAAATATTTTAAAGTTCACAAAATTCTCCACAACCACACATAAAATCAGCACGAAACAAATGCAAACGATCTTCTTTCTTCTTCTTGCTTTATCTTTCTGAAAATTCTTGAAATCAATTGAAGCACAAACATAGGAGATAAAAAATTAATTTATTTAGAAAACATTTTTGACTATTTGATAACTTTCCGAAAATTATCTGCATTAACAAGTACAAGTACAATCAAAATGCACCTTGCAAATCTCAGTGGGGTACGACAGTATTAAAAATCCCAGCGGAATTTCAACCCCTCTTTATCTTACTCCCTAATTAAAGGTTCTTGAGCTCATTGGTATAGGTCCGATGAGGGGCAAAAGCCCCATTCTCAAGTTATGGGGCTACAAAATTGGGGCTCAAAATCAATTTCTTTACAATTTTCTGCAAAACTTTTATAGGTAATCGGATATTTTAAACAATTTTAGACGTATCTTATCATTCCGAATCGAATGCAATCAATTTAAATAAGCTACGACTTATTTTTATGAAGTTATGTAATTTTTTTCGCTTATGACGCTATATGCGTTCCGAAGCTTGGTAGAATTCTCAAAAAAAACTCTCATATTTAAATTTTTTTATTTTCTCATGAAGTTATGTAATTTTTTTCGCTTATGACGCTATATGCGTTCCGAAGCTTGGTAGAATTCTCAAATATTTAAATTTTTTATTGTTTTGTACATAAAACATCCTATTAATTATATTACATTCGTTCATTTTATCTACACTGAATAATAATAAATCAAATATAGAACTTTGAAGATCATCTTTGTCGGTCAATTGAAATATATATACAGTAGGTAGTATGATAAGAGCTTTAAAAATTAGGCTTAAGGAACATCAAAGTGATGTACAGGTGGCCAGATTAACAACTGCATTAGCAAAGAGGGTCTATGAATATGACAAAAACATCTAGGATTGAGCCAAAATTGTGAAATCAGAACATATCTACATTCCCCCCTTTTTTTTAATATTTTTTATTTCATTGATTAAAACTTGACCTATTCAATGATTTTTAAAAAATTCCTAAACAAAAAGAAGTCAAAGTTTATTATTCTACAACATTTTTTTCTTTTTACAATGGTGAATATCATATATTGTACATTATTTACTAACTTTTTTGCTTAATAACTTTCACTAGAATTAGTTATTTTATGTGCGGCCCGAGACAGTTTTTTCCTTCAAATGCAGCACAAGGAAGCCAAAAGGTTGGACATCCCTGTTCTAGAATATCCATTATATTGAGAATGATTAATATTAGATCTAATATTAATCATTTTCAATATAATGGATACTCTAAAACAGTGCTGTCCAAAAAGATGGCCTGCCAAGCCATTTTGTGCGGCTGTAAGGCTTTTACGACAGTGCTGTCCAAAAAGATGGCCTGCCAAGCCATTTTGTGCGGCCGTAAGGCTTTTACGATTTGTGATATAATATTACTTTTTAATGTCTTTTTCACTTTTATTTATTACTTTCTTTAAGAGATTAATAAAAAGAATCCTAAAATTGAATTATATTAACCCAATTAATTAATTTTTCTTAATTATTAGTAATTATTTAATGATCAACAAGCCATCAATGACATCACACTTTTATAAGAGTTTCAATCATGTTAGTTTTAGTTTTAGCTATATCAGTTTAAAGTTTTGAACTGTGACTGTATTTTAAAGTTATTTTTTGGTTTCTAACACACACACTTTCAGTGATTTTGTGACCATTGTTGTGAGATTCTGTTTTAATTTTATTTTACTATTTAGTTTAATTTTATTTTTATTTTACCATCAGTTTGTTGAATTTGTGAAATGAGTGAGAAAAAACAAAATAGAAAATGAAAATTGAATATATCAGGAACAATGGGAAAATGACTTTATTACAAATCATATCAGTAAATTGCTTTGCTTAATGAATATTTTCCTAACTTTTGTGATTTTGGTCAGAAAGCAATATTAATTGTTTGGTAGTATTTATTTGTGTGAAAGTGCATTTTCTAATATGAAGATAGTTAAGAATTGATTCAGAACCTGCCTTGGAGATTCTTCTCTTTTACATATTCTGTGGCTAGCTACAACAGGAATGGCTGTAAATATCCAGCAATGCTGCTGCCCTCTCTCTTTATCACATTGAATACATACATACAAAAAATATCAGAAAAAGTATGTATGTAACTGTTTATATTTTTTAAGTTTTTGTTAGTAGGTAACATATTTATTGGATACAATCTGGTAAATATAATTTTGTAATAAGGTTTCTTAATCTGGAAATAAAATTTATTTCCAAAAAGCATTACATTTTTGTGTTCTGTTTGTTGAAACAATAGTGTATCAAGTACCAAAGTCCCTCCCCTCTTTATTGTAACTGCAGCTCTCCATATCTCTAATAAACACAGCTACGGCCCTTGGGGTCATTATAATCGGACAGCATTGCTCTAGAAGGTTCTAATATTATGTTTATAGCTTTAATTATATAAAAAATTTCTAAGAACTGTGTAAAAGTTCTTTGTTATTTTAAATATGAGAGCAAAAAGTTTATAATGATGAATATGAAGCAATAGTAGAGCTAAAAAAATAGATAAATATGAAGCAAAAAGTTTGCTCTGATTATCATCATCATCATCATCATTATTATTATTATTGGGAAAACATATTTTTTCATGCTTACCCTTTAAAACAAATATTGAATGTAAGGGAATATCCAGAAATAGTCATTGTTTGTAAAACTGATATTCATTGTTACTGGACTATTTCTAAATATTCCCTTATATTCTAAAATAAATAATTTTATTACATAAATAATGCTTATGAAATATATTGTTTTAACAAACAAGGAATCTTATTTTAAAATAAAGTATTGAATTGTTATTACAGGCAGCAAAACAAGTGCAATTTCATTTATATAAATTATATCACAATGAACAAGATATGGAACGTCTCACAGAAGAATTATCACACAAAAATAAAGAATTAGAGAAAGTATGCAGAAGAAGAGAGAAAATTGAAGAGGAAGTTAAAGATAAAAAAAGGGAACATGGTAAACTTGGAAGGGAATTAGCTAAGATTGAGCAACAAATTAGAGAAGCTGTAAGTAATCAATAATTTGTAAATTAATTATTTAAATTTTATTACTCTACATAATAGACAAATATTAAATTTATTTAAATAGGAAATTGAATTAAATAAAAAGCGCCCAGCATACATCAAAGCTAAAGAAAGAACTACACATATGCAAAAAAAATTGGAAACAGCAAAGTGAGAAAAATATATTTATTATAAATAGAATTGCTTAAATTTAATTTCAACAGTAATTATAAAATTTACATGATTAAGCATATTACAAAAATTAGATTTGTTTTTCATTTCAAGAATAGTCTTTCTTAATTAAATATATCTCAATGTAATTGGGTTTTAATTGTAAGTATTCCTCTTTTTATGAAAGGTAATGTATTCTTTAAAAAGAAAAAAAATAACAAAAACTCAGTTTCCATTAATTCTAATATAAAGGTTTTTCTTCAGTTATTTGATCTAGAAAATCACTATCTATTGGTGATAAAACATCCAAAAACATTAAAATTAATTCAGTAATGCATACTATAATACATTAATTATTATAAGTATTAATAATATGTCAGTTATTACTTTTTCAATCTGCTATTCAGCTTTGATTTTTCAAACTATTGAGTGTGAGTTTTTATTTAAGTCTAATGCAGTAATAAACATACATATCATTGTGACTTTATATTGTTTAAAAATTATAAAACTTTTATCTCATATTGATATTAAATTTATTTCAAATTCTTAAAAATTTTGATATGATAAATTATATACAAAAATAAATTATCTGGAGGTTTAACCTTTTCCGCTCCACCAACTTGGCTCCTTAGATATGCGCGCTCTGTCTTGCGCTCCTATACTCTGCAGCTTATACAAAATTTAAAGCCCAATAATTTCATTATTTTTGGTTAAATAGAGAAAAAAATGGTTTAAATCTCAAATTCTATCATATTTTTTTGGGAAAGTTTGGCCCCTTGTAAATAATATGATTTTAGCGCTTTTTCACACATAAAATTCGCTAAATTAGTTTTATTTAACAATTTATAAATTTTAACTTATCATTTGGGAAAGTTTGGCCCCTTGTAAATAATATGATTTTGCTGTTTTTCCACACATAAAATTAATTGTTTTGATAAATTAGTTTTATTTAAAAATATATAAGTTTCTACTTATCAGAGAAGCAAAACAATCTATACCACGCTTGGCGTATTTCTCAAAAATTTGATTTTACGTTGATATTTTAATAAATTTTTAATTAACCCTTTAATCCGAACCTAATCAGAATCAATTAACACATTTGTGATCTTTGGACCCCCAAAATTCAAGAACGGATTGTCCGAATTGCTCTATCATAAATTCAAAAACAGTTTGTCCGAATTTGTCCAACTTGCTCTATGATGTTTAAATTCAAGAACGGATTGTCCGAATTTGTCCGACTTGCTTTTATCATGTTTTATTTCCTTCTTAGTTTACCTTTACTTTTTTTTACAGATATCTTGATCCGATTAATTATAATTTGGGAAATTTTGGCCCCTTGTAAATAATAGGATTTTAGTGCTTTTTCACACATAAAATTCGATAAATTAGTTTTATTTAAAAATATATAAATTTATATTTATCAGAGAAGCAAAGCAACCAATACCATGCTTGACGATCGATGCGGCAGTCGGCATCCTAGATTATGGCGGGAAATATCCAACGGTTTTCTAAATCAGCTGATTGTTTGTTTACATTAATTATATTTTAAATATAACACAAAAATTTAAAGAATAAAGTAATTTTTGTGTTATCTGCAATCGAAACAAGTAATTTGTAGACTAGGGATTGATGCTGTTTGACAATAATTATTCACTTGTGTTATCTGCAGTCGAAACAACTAACTAGTAGACCAGGGGTGCATAATTATTGTCAAAAAATGTCCATCCAAGGTCAACTACATGACCTTAGGCTATGGGCCAGTTATATTATGTTAACTAACGGGAGAGCCGTGACAATCCTATCCACACTGTTTGAAAATGCTATTATTATTATATTTTAACTATTTTTTGAAAAATTAATGGAATGCTGTTATTATTATATTTTAACTATTTTTTGAAAAATTAATGACAGAATGACTAAATACAGAGAAATAATTCACCATCTGCCATTTTTAAAAGACACTGAGACAAATCTGAGTAAACAACGTATAAAAAGCGATAATTTATCAAAAATCAGTGCTATAATCTGGCGTACCGATGACAGGATAATAGCTATATATACAAATTATATTATTAAAATAAATAAATTTTCAACAAAGTCGACATTCTTATACATACTGATAAATTTTCAACAAAGTCGACATTCTCATACATACTAATACTTCTTAAAAAATAAAAATTATTTATCACACATTATTTTAAGAAAATAGGAAGAAAAATGGCTAATAAACAATTATTTTAAACATTTCTGTAGTTGAATACCATATTTCAACGATATATTTCACGAGAAGGATAATACGATTGTTTGTTTACACAAGTATCAGATTACAGTCGGCGGCATCAGATTACAGTCATAAATTGTCTTTGTTAGTTGGAATAATTTTGTAGAATTATGAAGTATTTGATATCATTAGATGTGGAATATTATTAAGAATGTAAATATATCAACATTTTTTTTATCCGATGCCGAAATCATGAATAATTTGAAAAATTATGTATTGTTTACATATGCTAATTAAGACTAATTGCTTTCGTATGTTTTTTTCTTTTGGTCCTTATCCAAAATTAAAAAATGATATCATGACACAGTATTTGGACAACAAAATCCAATTTTTTCGTGTCAAAAAATTAGAAAGTAAAAAAGTTATAGCAAAATATCGAATTTCGGGTATCAAATTACATTTTATTTAGAGCGGATAGGAGAATTTTATTTGGAGTGGAAAGGAGTCAAAAGGTTAACACTATTTAATATAACGCAGTTTTTTCGAATTGTATATATTTTATTGATTCACTTTGGTGCAGTTTTTCAAACCGTTATATTCACTTAAATCCAAAATCGCACTAATTTGTTGTTTTGATATTCCTATGCCGTCTCGCAATGTATTTGATATCAGTTCAGTTCAGTAAATACGAAAGTTTGCTATTGTCACAGTTCATATTTATAGTCGTTTATCAACGTTATTTTACAGTTAAAGTTTAGCCAATCTATTACCAGTTTTTACAAAATGATCCAAATTTTCATAACATTCAAAGACAAGATGAAGTGCATGGATGCAACGTCTCAGTATCGACAGTTGATTGCTGAATGAAAGAGGAAAAGGCAAACAATTTTTTGTTACATGATTCTTAACAAAAAAAAAAAACAAACAAAAGTATCAAATGACACCATATTTCAACCACGAGAAGGATAATACGATTGTTTGTTTACACAAGTATCAGATTACAGTCGGCGGCATCAGATTACAGTCATAAATTGTCTTTGTTAGTTGGAATAATTTTGTAGAATTATGAAGTATTTGATATCATTAGATGTGGAATATTATTACAGAAGGGGACAGAAAGTGGATCTGAGCCCATAAAGACGAATAGATAAAGAGGGCTCGCTCAGCAAGTGAATGCATTCGCTTTTTCCAAGTCAGCTGCTCGGCGCCATTACAAACCCAGAGCGCTGCTCTGTGTAAAGGCAGATTCCCACTTGAACTGGGCCGCCGGGGGCTGATGAGTCGCAAACACTGATATGCCCAGTATTCGTTCCCACTTAATGATTCAATTAAGTGTTTGCAGTAAACAATTGATGACATTGCACTTGAGAGGGCGGCACTATAACAAACGTTGTTCAGATAAATTTGGCAACACTGGAGCAGCTGCCTGCTTGTCTCGGCTCGTCATAGTAACTATTCAAGTCATATATACATAGTAAGTAGCAAGATTACTTACATTTCATATTTATTCTAAAAAAATAAAGTAAATTAAAAATTTTTTATTAATAATTACAATCCAGACTATAATGAAACCTGGACTATTTGAAAACAGACTATGCGAGGTATTGCTGTACTTGAATATTTTTGATTTTCATGAATGATTTATGAATACAAATCAATTTACTTGAATATTTTTGATTTTCATGAATGATTTATGAACACAAATCGATATTTTAAGAATTTTTTCACCAATATTTGTGAAATACAAATCGATATTAGCCAATATTTTTGATTTTCACGAATGATTTATGAATACAAATCAATATTAGCAATAATTTTTTCGTGAATGATTTATGAATACAAATCGATATTAGCAATAAAAACCTGTAATTAATGTAATACAATAGTAATAATACATGTTACAAAATAAAAAAAGGTATGCATATTTTTTTATTCACTGTCCCGTTTCACCTATTCCCATTATTTATATGTTAATATAACCTTGTTTAATGCTGCTTCGTTTAGTGTTTGGTTTCTTTGAAACATATCCCCCATGTTAAACAGGGTCTTATTGTATTGGAAAATATCTTTTAAGAATCATTTCAAATACTATAGTTAATTTTGTGTGTCTAATTATAATTATTTGAATATAAAATTAATAAATTTTATATATGGAAAATTTATATGAAGAGATAAAAATATAAATAGAATTCATTTATCTGAAAAGAAAACTTCAGATTAATTATCATTTTAATGAGTTGCTGTAAGAAGGATAGATACTAGTTAAATTATAAATTAACAAAAAAATTTACTTCATGATGTTTAATTTAAAAAATTAATGAAATGGAAAATTTGAAAACATCAATACAATGCTGATTATAAAATTATATTCTTCTTTAATAATATAAAATTTTAAAGCTTTTTTTTTATTAATCATCATCTAATGGGTATGAAAAATTAGAAAAAACAAACAATTTCAATATCACTATTATTTGTTTGCAAAAGTAATGGTTAAATTCTCAGATAAAATATGCTGGTTTCTTTTTATTTTCAAAAATATTGATTAATTATGCTTGTTGTATAAATTTTGTAGTTGGCAAATATTAATGAAAGCATTTGTTAAAATAGATTTACTATGACTGATTCTTCTATATTTAAAGTTTTAACCCATTTAGTGCCTTTGACATGCATACATGTCAAAACAAAGTGATTAAAAAATAAACCATAAAAAAGGGTTAAAATATTTAATCCTGATTTTATTAATCTAGCTATTGCAAGTAATTTTTTTCATGTTGATTGCATGAAAATGTCCACTTTTGATGGGGGTCCCTAAATTTTTTCATTGCTAAAATATTTTTTAAATTATGTTTTAACAAACATTGTTTTGAACAAAATCATTTGATATAATTTGGATTTTTTTTGTCCCATCTTGTCGATTTTGTAGTCTAATATATCAATGCTATTCTTGTATTAGGAAAACGTAAATATTCTGGAATTTTTCATACTATGAGTTATAAAATGCTTAAACCTGAATAAATATTATAGATAATATTGAAATATTGGTTAATTCTGTTAAAATAAACGAAAATATATCTTAATTGTTCATTTTTTGTATCATTTTTTACAACAAAATTAAGAAGAAAATTGCAGAAAATGAAACAAACACCCTGTGGACATTTAAATGGGTAACCATTATTGCTTACTTCCTGGGAAACTGCAGCCAAGACTACTTTACCCCATGGCATGTGGTGTTAGGTGATTGCTATACTAAACCATCTGTGGTCCTATTACAGCAATATAAAGAATATTACAGATGTTTATATATGAGATGAGACTATTTTCATAGGTTAGGATATTTTGATATAAATTAAAAAATTTATAAAAGTTACTACCAAAAAGTATATAAATGATGTAAAAACAAGTTAGTAAATATGAAGTATTAATAAAATGACAATATTTCATTGAATTTATGTAATTTTTTAAAAATTATATGGCTTAACTTCATTCAACAAAAATTATGTAACTTTTGTTTTTATAAACAATTTCTGAATGTTTCAGCCAAAATTCTTCATTCATGACTTTTTTTCAGAGGATATACAGGTATCTAAATATATCAACCATTTCATTAAATGGTTAAGATTTCATATTAAAAAATTGTTTTTTCTTCGATCTCATATATGGAATGAAAAGTTGTGGAAGAAAAAAAAAAATACTGTTATAAGATTATACTGTTAGAAAGAGAGCAAAACATGCAATACATTTTGAGAATTTCAAAAGATTTTGTCAAAAATTAAGCAAGATATAATAATTTTAATTTTTGGAATATCAATTAAGTTTAATTTTAATCAATTACTGACATGTGAGCATAGGTGAAAATTGAAATGAAAGGAAGTCAAGGAGTTAATAATTCTAATTCATCTCTATTTTTTAAATTCAATTCCTTATTAGGTAGTTTACTTGAATTTTATACAAATTAATTTTTTCCCAATGAAAATGAATACATAGTTATTAAATATTTATAATAAAATATTCAATAAATTTTATAATGCAAATTTTCTAAATACAATATTCATATTTGAAAAACAGAATTTAAATTAAGACAGACTTGAACTTGATTTTCTTTAATTCTATTAATTCATTTTTATCTGAGTTTAATTTAATCTCACATTAATGAGTATACAATATAAATATATGTATTGAATTTATGTTGTTATTAATTTTAAGTTCTTCCACTCCTCTAAAAGCAGACTTACCTGACTCATTGTAATGCAGTATTTTAATAATTTCCAAACATGGATAATAGTCTTCATCACTGCTGGTGTCATTAAGATAAACTGTCATCACTTTCACCAAACAATCCAGTTATAGAATGGACAATTGTGTGTCTGTCCTTATTTCTGTCATAAACAAAATGAGTGTTCATATCTGCAATTATATAAAGATACAGCCTTAATTCTGAATTGATAAATTCATTACATTTGAAATTTTTAGTTAGTTATGTAGATGAAATTTTAAAAATATACATAAATAAATTAAAATTCTGCCTTGAAAAAATATTTTGAAAAGCAAAACTTATATTAATAAATACATATGCTTTTTGAGTTCTGAACTATCCAGTTATTTAAATAAAAACCTTTGTACAAATGTGTCATTTTTTTCAAATTTCAGAAAATTTCAAAAACTCTTCAAGAATAGATATATAGAAGAGAAGCCATTGCTTTAAAACAGTAACATTTTATTCAAATCTATAAAATAAGAAACTTCTAATTGGTCCAATTATGAAATATAAAATATATTATATTCAGTAGTTTCAGTACTTCTGGTACCATGTAACAGTAGTTTTAAAGTTACACACAAAACTTATGTGAATTAAATTTATAACTCAAGAAGTGCCTGTATTTACATACCACTAAAATATCACAAAATAAGAATTGTTATATACCAAATATAATATATTGTTTTAAATTTTTCTTTCATTTATTCATTATATTGATACTGTTATGATTTTGTTACAAAGTACTGATTAACAAAGTATTTAATTGATACGTTAAGCTCATTTAGATTATATAAATACCTTTATATTTATTTGTGTTGATATTTATATTATTAATTTTAATGGCTTTTCATGTTTTACCACATATTTTGTATTCGTTTTCTCTTTACATTATTTGCATTTTATTCTTAAATAGTATATACTTCCCCAAAGTCTGCAATCAACTCTAGGAAGTCATTTAAACAATTTTATAAAAAAATTAATTAAAACCATTATAATGAAAAATGTTAAAAAAACAAAATTTTCAAATTTTAACACTTTTATAATGCAAATACTCTGATGTCTGTCATTGCATATGAGTGCATCAATTCATTCAACATTTGGACAACTGTTTTGACAGTAAGCACTTGTCTGAGATGTGGTATGTCTGATATATGCTGTTGTCCAGTATAAAGCATTCGAAGCCAATTCACCATTGTCTTTTACACATGCTCAGCATAAACTGCTGAGCATGTGTAAAAGACATTCATCATGCACAGATCATTCATCTGTGCATTTCTGCAGGTTTATAGCCTTCCACACAATAAACTGAATCACTGCCTTTTGATCTTGTTTGGATGAATTCATAACATAAAAATCAAATCTTCAAAATTTCCTGCACTGCTGATATCACATATCATGATCAGCACTACTGGCCTCCAACCAATAACTATATCAAGCTGACTTTGCACATGTAACTTTGTCTCAGACCACATACAAAATTACCACAATACCAAAAATGAGTTTCAGTTGAACATGCCATATATAAATACCAAACTGACAAAGGATTATAGGAATTAATGAAAAAATAATATTTTTTTATAACAATCATATAAACTTTATTTAAAACAGTAATAGAAATTAAACACTTATAACAAGAAATTAAACATCATTTTTAAATTGCAGTGAAAACAGATAAAAAATAACTAAGCATCTAAAATAACACTTTCAAAAAAGAAACTAATAAAAAAATTTCATTTACAAAATTTAAAAGGCTCAAATACACTTAACAGATATGAGACAGATGAAATTCAGCCATTACTATCACACTGACTTGGGAATATTGTGTTTGGTGATATAAGAAAACATTATACTTAAAATCAGCTGTGGTAAGCAATAGCATTATCATGTGGCCATCTGGCCAAGAGATAATTTTAACTGACTGGCCAGTTATGAGTAACTGTGCAGAAAAGAAGCCAAATTTAGTACTGTTTAATGCATATCCTTCTTGTGGCACTTGTGTACTTGGATGTCTTGAATGACTCTCTCCAATGTGTGTTTTGAAAAACTGATTGCTAGTCATACAAGAGATTTCACATTACTTTGCTGCTATATTATAACTTCTGATGAAAAACAAATAACAATTGATGGGCTACTGGTGTTTATAGCTATTTTGATAATCTTCAAATGATATATTGTAGACAAGATTTTGTAATAAGTAATGAAAT
Source organism: Olivierus martensii (assembly GCA_000484575.1). NCBI lineage: Eukaryota > Metazoa > Arthropoda > Arachnida > Scorpiones > Buthidae > Olivierus > Olivierus martensii. The sequence continues at coordinate 58,767 of AYEL01049041.1, read as the reverse complement.
AATATTTGATAATTATTGAATATTTTAAAATATCCAATAATTATCAAATATTATTTTACATCATTATAAAACATTCATATCATGATAACTTCTAAGCATAAAGTAATTATATTGTTAGCCTGATAGCTGCTTGGAAATCTTCAGTTTCCCACCCAGAGAATAGGAGTCCTTGGAAAATTTATACAGGGAGTCTGGGCTGGCCCATTGATCCCATCATCTATAGTTTGGCAAATCTATCCACATCTGTGGATGACTTTTGCAGAATCTGTTTTCATCCTACCACTTAATGATTCAAGGATTTAAAAGCAGCATCATCTGTTGAAAAACAGAAATAAGTAACTATGCTAATATTTCTTCACAAAAATAAGGATTTTACAATATAAGTCACAGAGAAAAATGAAATATTAAATAAATTATAGTGTTATAACTTTCCCTGAAGATGCTGGTAAAATTTACTTACTTCCTCATCCATATCATAAGAAGCAACTAAAAGATAACATCTCTTTTCTATTATTGGTCTACAACACTTTTGGCAGTATCCTTTTCCTCCTTCCTCATTTTTTCTTATGCACTTCTAATTTTGTTCTTTATTTTTGATAGTACTAAATCATTGAGTAGGCCTCTTCTCTTTCATTAAAGATAAAGTGTTATAATTTCTATTTCTAGCACTTAGAGATAAAATATAAAAAATCTTTATTATAATTATCCTACCTAAGTACTAGAAATAGAAACTGTATCATTGAAAGGTAGTGAACTTTCAGACATTGATAAAGTGTTATATAAGTATTGTTATACATGAATTGATTGTAGGTAATATATTTTATCTATTTAAACTTTGCAGTGCAGATAAATATTTTTTCTATGCTGCTACAATTAAAAATCATATTCTATTTAAATATAATGTTCTAAATATTATATCATTTTAATCAAAAATATTAGGAAAAAAGTGAAAATCTTGGTATCCAGAAATCAAACTGTGTTAAGTTCTTAAGTTCATAGTGAATATTGAATTTAAATTTCTAATTTCAGTATTCACAATATTTTTTGAGATTTATCCTTGTAACTATGAAGATTTACTATATCATGATACATGATCTTGAAATATGTGATCTGAAAAAATTATTAAAAAAACATTCTACACTAAACTACTATATATATGATCTTGATTATGTGTTTATATACAGAGTATTTCTTACCACCTGTACCACCCTTTTTTCTCAGAAACACGATGAGATAGGAAAGTAAGGCAAAAAATTTTAATTACCAAAATATGTCTGAAGAATCGAATGGGCATGATAAAAATTTTGTGGGCCCATTGGAAGTAGGAGGGTCAACTTTAAAATCTCCAATGGAAACATATGCTGATTTTGGTGTGATTGGCTAGAACTGTAAAAAACAAAGAACTTTTGTTTTGAAAGTTTTTTAATATCACCTATGATTGTGAGATCTCAGAAAAAAGGATGCCACTGCATGTGCCATTGATTGGGCTATTCAAGCAAGAAGAAGAAAAAAAATCTGACAGAGAGTGTCTATGTACATTGTGAAACATTATTGAAGCAGCAAAGAGCAGTGTTATGCAGATTTAAGGCCAATTCTAGTACTCGGTAGTAGTACTCAAACCTCAGGTGCGACAAGTATTTCACCATCACAGTTCGGCATGGAGCCATACTCAACAACAAGAGTTTCTAGACTTGTTTCAACCCTTTATGAGTGCCATGGATGTACACAGATGCCCTCTCTCAGATTTTTCTTCTTCTTATTGCTTGAATAGCCCAATCGGCGGTACATGTGGTGACATCTTTTTTTTGATATCTCACAATCCGTAGGCAATATTAAAAACTTTAAAAATAAAAGTTGTTTGTTTTTTACAGTTCTATTCAATCATGCCAAAATTGGCATATGTTTCCATTGGAGATTTTACCCTACTTCCAATGGGCCCACAAAATTTTTATCATGCCCATTCGATTCGTCGAATATACTTTGGTAATCAATATTTTTTCCCTATTTCCTATCTCATCTCGTTTCCGAGAAAAAGGGTGGTACTGGTGGTAAGAAACACCCTGCAGTTTAACATAAATATAAAAAAATTAATTATAGCAATACTACTAATTATTATTGGAGATATTTTATAAAAGGCACTGTTAGTGAAATCGGCTTTTGTAAATTATAATTAAATATAATGAATGTATTTAACTTTCTTTTAAAAAACTCCAATTGATTACTAATTTATTAAGTTGAATAATTATCACTTATATGTTGCAAAATAACATGTCCAAACAGCCAAATAACACTTCATATATTGTTTAAATTATATTTTTATAGAGTTACATCATCTTTTCAGATGACAATGTAAGTGAAATTGTAAGTTTTATCAAGAAATAATTCCCCTCTCTTGGATTAAATATGATATTTATTATTATTACGAGCATTTATTGAATAATTTTCTTCTAAAGATAAATTTACAAACATGGCAGCAAGCAAATTATTAAATCTATTATGTTGGAATAAAAAAAAAACAAAGCTTATGAAATTTGAATTTCTAAACAGAATGAGTAATTTAATCAATGTTGAAATGCATGCAATATATCTTGTTGTCTTATATGTACTAAAATTTTTGAGGCTTAAGATAAATCCAAAATTATATACATATAAGTATTTATGTATCATTTTTTATATTTACAGATACAATTCTGAAAATTAGAGAAGCATTTTACATCATGTATTTAATAGTTTAAGTGGGAACCAAATAGTTTACACATATGCAAATGTGAGTTCCTTGAGGGCAATGGAAGATCCTTGTGCAAATTTGAACATAGGGGAAAACTATGTTTTCATCTTATGTTATTTTATAATAATGCAAAAATATTATAAATGCAACTAAACAATAATAAATAAAAAGAAATATACACAATATACTTGGTATATATAAAAATATTTTTTATCATAATATCTATTAAAATGACTACTATATTTATTTTGTATAATTTTTCACGATAAGCAATATAAAGATTTAGTTACAGACCCCCAACTTATATAGATCCATATTTATATAGCAATTCCATGATTTGCAAGAAAAATCTATTAATCAAAGCAGAAATAAAGATATGAGAAAATATGTGAAGATATGTTGCTGCACAATGTATTTTTTCTTATTTCATCATTTATCATATATGCACATGTTTTATGTGCTCATTAGATTAGCTTTAGTTAAGCAGCCTAATCACAGAGGGATATACTATATCTGCAGTGACCACTTTTAGAGCCCATCACAGACTGGCTAGCACCTACAATGGGTCAATTTGAACAAAAGTTCAATGAACCAAGTACAGTCCTTTCCCTGCAGATATGGGATCCAGATTTGAACCGGATCCTCTTAAGGTGATAAGCAACTACTTTATCACATTCATCTGACTGACTTACACATATGCTTACTCCATAATATAACTATTTTTATTGTTATGGTTTTTTGACACACTAGTACTGTATAAGGGATGCTCTGACACATGTATATCTTGATTAATATAAGATTTTCCTGAACAATCAAATCCATCAGGGAGTGTCAATATTTATAACTCCTATCCCAATTGCAAAATTTGAAGTCAGAAATGTATTACATACATACATTAAAAAAATTAATATTTAATGAAACTATAAGCAAGAACAATGCAAAATACTAAACATGTACAGGATTTCCCAATTTATGTTGTCCCACATTTACATAACTGCTCAAGATCCAATTTATTAATCAAAGTGAGCAAATTAATTTACACATTATTTTACACTGCTTTTATGTTATCAATAAAATTAGTGTCTAAAGTAAGTGTAATATCTATCTCATATCCAAATAAGTTAACTTGACCCCAAATACTACTTATCTAGTTCTACTTCAATCCATCAAACTAAGACAAGGATTTGATACTGCCTCTGGATGCAAAAGCAAATGGCATCCAATGATTTATATAGTGAAAAAAAAAATCAATCATGTGTAATTATTTTGCATTTTATCCTGAAGAATTTGGGTTTAATTCTAGATTCCATAACTCCAGATTTTTTCAGAAAAGATTTAGCCCATATAGTTAAATCAATTCCTCACCTTACAGCCAATCCACTACAGAAATAGACAGCCTATAGTGAATGCTGGAATACCCTAACCATTTAGTTATCTCCAGCAGAAAAGCAACATAAAGCAAAAAAGGAAAACATCACCATAGGTATGGGCAGACTATGAAAGACATCAAAATTCCTTGTTCCATAGTATCCAAAAGGATGGGAATCAACATAAAATTTAATAAAAGAAAGAAATTGAAGGATTTTTGGAAGGCCTTCGCTATTTTAGATGCAATAAGAATTATAAAGAATTTATGGACAAAAGCTGCATACAAAATTATAAAGGATATCTGGAAGAAAGTTTGTTCTTCTTCATAGTTTATTCAGGATTCAGATACCACTCCAAAATTGATTTTGTTGTTTTCCAAATCAAGTTTGCTACCATATGTGCTTCTGTTGCCTAGGCAATAAGAATCTCCTTATAACAGCAAATATATTTTGAAAGTTATTTCTGAAGATGTTTTTGAGATGCTATACTCCCATAATGATGAATTCAAATTCAAAGATCTTACTGAAATATGGAAACAAAGCATATATGAAGAATCTGATTTTAACCTAAATCAGATCAGATCATAAGAGTCAAAATTGATTAAAGTGATTGAACTTACTGAACCTGCATTTACATTCTTGAGAACTTTTATTTGAACAAGCAACAAACAATAACAAGGTCAGAAACAGAGAGAATACATGCTTACTTTTAGAAGAATTTATTTCATAAAATTCAAGACTTGATTTACTTAAGCTATTGTCAAAGACTTATTCATTGCAATTTTCATTATTGGACCTTACAATTATTCAGATATCCTGGTTATAGATTAAGAGAGAATGCCATTTCTTCCTTAAAATACCATTTTGATTTTTCAATTTTGTATTTTTTTATGAATTTTTCATAAGTAGAGAATAAATATATCTGATTTTCTTGGTCAGAATTTTTTGTCTGGAATCAATAGCTTCATTTTAACATTATGTTTATAGGAAAATCTGGCTTGATTTATATCATCTCAAATAGCATCACCGGTCTCAAAATGATCTATGATGTAATTCTGGAACTAATTGTATTAATAAAATTTGTTATATTCTTGCTTCTTTCCTTTTTACTTAAAATTTAAAATGTATTTACCTAAATTATATCTTAGACCAACAGTTGGCAATATGGGGCTCATAGGCACCCAAGTTCCTGAGAAGCATTTTTAAAGTGCCTGCCACTATGCCAGATATCTTAAAAAATGATTTTAAAAAGATAGTTGTGTGTAAGATGAACCACTTTTGTAATGTTTAAAAAATTTATCAAATATTATGCTGAAATATTTAAGTTGTGCTGATTATTATTGATTGATTATTAATATTAATGTTATTACATACTGAATGGGTGTGTTCTTTTTATTTAAAAAATCTTGACTTTTGAACTGCTATCCAACCACACTGGCACTGTAGTAGATTCATTTTTCCCTATATATATATAAACTTAATCCTAGATTTATATGATAGGTTGTTTCTGTAAAACTACTGTGTAAATTGAGACTAATATTTGTATGAAAATCAAGGGATAGGTTCCATAATACTTGATTAAATACTTTGCATTTTATTTAAAATAAATTGAAAATAAATTAACTCTCTTATACAGCTATACAATAGAAACTTAAGAATACAGATGCAAATCATTCACATTGTATGAAAATAAGTTTATTCCATATCTTATTCTCTTGTTCAAAGTCACCATTACTGCCAATAATTTTCTCTAGTTCAGATTTTTTTTAATTTGTTTTCTAAAGAAATTTTCAGAATCAGCTCAATAAAAACATTATCAATGTTTACTTTTACTTAGTTCTTAATAAATCTCTTCATATTGAACTAAGGAGTTTCATAATTTCCTACCAAATCTTAAGATGCAATCCATGTTTGGACCAATGGGAGGAAATAATTTTTGAAAGATTAATATATTAAAATTTATTATTTTTTTCATTGTTTATAAATTACCTATATATGTTAATTAATAATTCTAATAATTCTAATAATTGAATGTTATATAAAAATCAAGCCTGCCCTGGACATAGGACCTGATGCTTTTGGACGGGTCGTCAAGGACTGGTTGGCAGCCCAGCATCTCATTTCCTGAAGGTCTATTTCTGGTCTTAGGCAGACAAAAGCTCTCATTTTGGGTTACTCTGGCTCAGCGAACTAAAGAGTTGCTTTCACTGAATAAACATGAAGTCAGGATTGTTACAGGGCTTCTTACAGGGCACTGTCATCTTAGCAGACATCTTCATTTGATTGGGTTTGTTGATAACCCTTTTTGTAGAAGATGTCAGGACGAGGAGGAAACTCCTCTTCACATTTTGTGTGAATGTGTGGACCTTTCTTGGCTTAGGTGTGATCTTTTAGGGATGTATTTTCTTGTTCCAGAAGATCTTGCTACTGTCCCATTGAGGAAAATACTGTCGTTTGTTTTAAAGACAGGTCTTCTTCTGGGATGATTCGATTGGGGGTGCACAATAGACCATTGGTGATCGCAGTGCTAGGGCTGTACAGGCTCCTCCCTTTACATCTACATCTATATAAAAATCATGTATGTGTTGTACTGTACGATATACATAGAAGTCATATTTTTTATAACCCATGATAGATAACCGAAATAAAAAGAAAAAGACATATAACTTTAACATAGAGCAGGAAGAACAATTTGATTTTTATTTATTTTAAGAGGAAATGTGTATATGCTTGCTATGCAATGCAAGAGTTGCAGTTACTAAAACATCTACTTTCAATACTATTCATAAAAACTTTAATACAAACTTTCCTATAAATTCTATAATTAGAAAAAAAGAATTTGTGAACTGAAATTGAACTAAACTAAATATCAAAGCATTTTTATCAAACCAGCTTCACGGTCAAAGAAAGCAACAGTTGCCTCTTTTAAAACTGCTTATTTGTTAACAAAGAAAAAAATCATTTCTAGAGGGTAAGTTATTAAAAGAAGCTATGTTGTTCGATTTTGAATCACTTTTTCACTAATATAAAAATAAAAATGAAATAATAATAGCAATAAATACGATTCAACTATCAACAAGAACACAAATTATTTAAATTAATCTAATCTAAATCATTGAATCAGATATGAAAAAGGATTTAGAAAAATCTATTTACTTTTCTTTGCAATTACATGATTTACTGATATATCAAGTACTTCCCAATTAGCTATTATTGTGTTTCAATAACTTTTCTATAAAGGAAGAATTCCTCAAAATTCTATCTTTAAAAAGACAAACAAGGGAAGAGGCTATTTTTTTAATTTTCAAAAATTATGCAGAGGAAAATAATTTGCCATTAGAAAAGTTGACTTTAATTACTACTAATGGGGCTCTGGCAATGAAAGAAAGAGAACACAGATTTATCATGTTATATAAGAAAGACTTTCATTCCTAAAATTTACATCATATCATATTGCATCATCCACCAAGAAATGGTATTTTCATCCACCATAAAATGTTATTTCAACAAGCAATACGAACAGCAATGAAAATTATAAATTTGATAAGAACTGCATCAATGTAACACAGATTATTTAAATTATTTTTACAAAAAGAAGATATGGAATTGACGATCTTACTCATGCAGAAGGGTGATGACTTACAAGGGGACGGTCAGACGTTCCCCTCCCTGATTTGACTGAAATTGCACATACGTATAGTACTTAAAAATAAGTGTTTAAATACAGAGTCATAGCACGCGCTTCTCAAATGGCTTCGAGAAAAAGCAATTTTAATATTTGCGTATATTATTAAAAGCTTGATAGCGCGCAGAACGAATCGTGCAGCGCCAGCGTAGTTGGTAGCGCTCCAGCGTTTTAAGCCTAAAGTTGTGGGTTCAAGTCGGGCTATGCCATTTTGTTTTTATAATTTTTTAAAGCTATAATTTAAAATTTTTTAAATTTAAAAATGGAAATTCTGGTAGCAATTGGCTACTTGGCTACCGGGTTTGTCGAGCCCTGATTATATAAATAAACAAAATTTATGACCTAATGACACCCTAGTAGGAAACAGCCAGGTCTTGTGGTCCCGAGATGGAGGTAAGTCAGGAGAAATTCCTGAAGCCCAGGCTGCTTCCCAACAATAAGAATTTTTTCTACTTTTTTTAAGTAACTGCACCGTATAAGTTATATAGAATTAAAATTTGTATTATAAAAATGTAACTTAAAGAAAAATCTTTGTATTCTAAACAGTTAAAATAAGAATTAATAATAAGATAAGCATTTCATTTAAACAGAGAAGGAACTGACAGACCGACAGGGCTCACAACAATTTTTTTTAGAGGAATGGGATATATACAGTGGAATATGTTTATAATGAAATGATTGGGACCGGAAAATTTTTTCATTATAACCGATGTGAAAAGAAAAATTTTCAAAAGTTGGGGCCTTTCCCAAAGTTAGTTCCATGAGCCAATGACATTATTCTTCGAAAAAATCGATATTTAAAGATTTTCTTCAAAAATATAATTAAAAAATAAAATTTATCGAACGTCAATTTCCTGAAATTGCATATAGTATATTTTTTAAACAGCATTTAAAACGAATAAAATTTTGAATAATCTATGTGTAAAATATATATAATATGTATGGTTTTGATATCTTATAGAGGAGAAAAAAATATATATACATACATACAGTGGCCCCAAAACTTAGTTCGTATCGGGGCCTGGGATTTCTCTCAGCGCCCGTCTAGACCTGTCTTTAAAAATCTAGAAATATAGGAATAAAATTGAACCTGGATTCTCCAAGATGGTACATGACTGCCTTACCTTATAACTATCTTGAAAGATGGGGATTGACGAGCTCTACTTAGCTTTCTTTAAATATATATGTAGATACAGGACTCGGAATTGAATCAGGTATTCTAGATTAGTCTTTCTCAATCTTTTTATATTGGATGAACCCATGGACTAATTTTCAGATTTCAGAGAACCCTTGTAAAAAATTATATTAGCCCTTTATATCTATAATCCAATAATAACCATCAGTCTTATAAATGTTTGATTCTCAGCACAATTTTAAAGTGAAAAACTTGATTTATTGAATAATTAAAGTACTTTCAACTTTAATAAGTCATCTTCAGTAATTTTAAGAAGGTTGTTATATATAGAGCGTCTGTTTAAATTATTAGAACGCACGAGTTTTTTTCGTTGTAAAATAATTAAAATTAAAATAATAATAATAATAATATAATAAGTAATTATAAGTATAATATTGATTAATAAGAGTAATAATAATATAAAATTAAAGATTAAATAATAAAAATATTAAAACGACTTATTTATAACTCCATAACGGTGGTATATTATATGGAGGATTATCATTAAGTACGAAAAAATTTTTCTTTTTGTAGTGGTTGATAACCATGGCCTCTGTTGTTCTAATTTCTGCTATGTTGTTAATTGATTTTACGATTTTGACTCGATTCCAAAAGATGTTTGTGTCGTATTCGTAGACCCTCTTTGCTAATTCAGTTGTTAATCTGGCCGCCTGTATATCGCTTTGATGTTCCTTAAGCCTAATATCTAAAGCCCTTATCGTACTACCTATATATATTTCGAGTTGTTGTATAATGGTATAGTGTATACCCCAGATCGTTTATGTGGTTGGGTTGGGGTTTGATGTTCTTTACCATGTGGTTTGTGGTATTTAGTCTACTATATGGTAGTGTAAGGTTTTTTCTTTCAAGCGCTTTTTTAAGAGGTTTCATTGGGATCGAATATGAGACTGATGTTAGATAACATGAACAACCCCAGACATATCTAATATCGGTCTCCATATTCGATCCCAATGAAACCTCTTAAAAAAGCGCTTGAAAGAAAAAAACCTTACACTTCCATATAGTAGACTAAATACCACGTACCACATGGTAAAGAACATCAAACCCCCAACCCAACCACATAAACGATCTGGGGTATACATTATACCATTATACAACAACACCCTACAACAACTCGAAATATATATAGGTAGTACGATAAGGGCTTTAGATATTAGGCTTAAGGAACATCAAAGCGATATACAGGCGGCCAGATTAACAACTGCAGTAGCAAAGAGGGTCTACGAATACTAATATGACATTTATCAGTGAAATCTGTTGATTCATCAATATGGAGAGAAAAGCTTTGTTTTTTAGTTTATTACACAAAAAACTTTTCAGCATAATGTGACATGTCATCAATAAGTTAACTTATCATATTGTTTGAGAGTGGAATCCTTTCATGTTTTCTTACTGTGTCTTGTTCTAGTATTTTACTGATTATAATTTTATCTGCTGGCATTATTAGATTCTCACCAACTTTATGACTTTCCCTTTCTGGAAAATAAGTTCTATTATTAAATAACTTACTTCCTGAGCATTTTCATTGAATGTGACATTTTTAACAAAAGCTCTGCTCTGTTTGTTTTGAGATTCCAATACCCATTTAAAATAATTACCACCTTTCTTCTCAAATGACTATGATTTGTTATTAAGTGTCTTTTCAGTTTTGCAGGAGCCATTGCTGCATTTGTCAATTGTTTGCAACAGACAATATATATGGGAACTTGAATGACCTATTGTAAAACCCATTGATAAGTGGCTTTCATTATAAAGATGGATTTTTTGTATAATTTGTTGCAGTAATACAGTAAAATGACTCGGATTATAATTTTTCATCATTAATCTTATCAGAATTGTCCATAAGCCTAAGCTTAAAATTCTCTTTTATCATCTCACATCTCATCTTCAAAAATCACCACATTAGATCTTCAGACAAGTTTGCAAACATAAACATTAATAAAGATATAAAATAAACCAGCATAATAAAAAATAGCCCATTTATTTTATTATTTACTAATCTTTGAATAGAATGCAGCCTAAAAATTGGAGAGAGAGACAGAAAATGTCTCCAAAAGTTAATACTTGTTCAACAATTTCATAAAGTATCTATCTGTTTAAAGAAAACATTAACCATAATTATTTAGTAAAAGCATTATTTAAAAATCAATGATAATATGATATTGAATGTTTCATCAACAACAAACCAAAAAAAAAAAAAAAAATTTGATGTTTCTTCGTAGTATTAAAGCGAAGTGGTTTCAAAAACAAAAAAAAAAAAAAAAACATAAAAGCATTTGAATTCAATAAAAATGCCATTTCGTAATGTTTTTATAAAACTAAGTATCACTGTTTTTCTACTGGATGTCAACTTGATCTAGTTTTGGCTTACAGGTGGAGATCAAAGTTTTAATTCCAGGTCATACACATTAGATTTTTTTTATAATTGGGTTCATTGAGCCTATTAATTGATTTATTATTTTACAACCATCTCCATCAATGGATTGGCTGGATTAGTTGAGTGACTGTTTTTTTTAAAAACTCATACCTGGAATCAAATCCATTCACCATTTAAAAAAAATAATATATATGAGGATTCTGATAACAAAACAAGAACAGATAATGATATTAGCACAGGGTATATTCTTCTATTTAAATAAGGTATGGTTTAATCAACTTTTGAAACATTTGCTTGTTACAAATTTCTTGTAAAAGTGAAGTAGAGCTTGTAAAATGATTTTAAAATATAAATTATATTTACTTATAAAATTGGGAGCACATAAACTGAGACTGACTTGTATTGTTATATGGATACATACAAATTATAAAATAAATTAATTTTTTTATAATTTTTTTAAGATTATATAAATCTCTTTTTGAAATGTAAATATTAATATATGAAATCATCAATACACTGATGATAGGAATTAAAAATATTGTTGAGGAAAGATTTGGAAGGACTTATAGTTATGAAACAATTTCTTAATATTTAGTAATAATGATTATTAACAATTTTATAAACCATAAATCTATATTCATAACTAACAGAAAAATGTTACAATGTATTTTAAAAATATAACATGATACTTATAAAAAAGCTAAAAGCAATCATCTTATCATAAAACTCAATACATGGTCATCCTGGAATAATAATCAGTAAAAACATTTTCCATATTTCTCTTTATGCTACTTTGAGCTTCAGATGTTATGTAAAGAAGAAATGATATAAATATCTATAATATATACAAAATATAAATATTTTTATAGAATTTATATCCCTATCATTTTTAAATAGTTGAAGATATATTAATAATTAAAATGTATGATATTAAGATCAGTATCATGACCTTGTTATTAAATTCTCATAAAAAAAATAGGTACTTCAAAATTATTATGAAAAATGCAATAGCATAAATAGTTGACTTATAATGGACAGTACGTAGTGATTTTATAATCTTTATTAGAAATTTTACTTAGGAAAATGGATAAAAATTGGCATTGAATTATATACATTAAATTTGAAAACTAACGTAATAAAGATTTATTATTAATTTGAGTAGTAAAAAGAGAATCATCTTATTAATATGTAACAACAGCTATCATAAAATCTTTGCCATAATAGTACCTTGTCAGTGTAAAACCATTCTTCAGTCAGTTTATTTTTTTACAATTCAATTAATATTTTAAAAATGCATGAAATTTTTATTATATTATTCAAACAAAAAGAAATTCATTTTATGAAAGAAAGCATTTATACAAAATTCATAACTACATATTTCAGGAAAATGTGTGAAAATGACTCACATGTATTAACTACTATAGCTTATAAAAAACATTAGAAAAGAATCAAATGCCTCAATTTTTATAGAAATTGTATGATCTCTACTAATTTTTTGCCATCTCATTCTTTACTTATATTTAAACAAGCCATTAAATATATATAAATCATCTAAAATTTCATTTCTTTTTATAAATTTATATGATTTTAATAAATTCTTTTTAAGTTATGTATTTTTGCTACTGACTTTTATGAATGCAATTACTATATATATTTCACTTTTGTTTGTGCATATACAATATTGTATTTTATTTCTATTTATATAAAATTATTGGAAAGATATAACAAAATGTTTATTCTTTCTAAAGTATATAAATAATACTTAATTTACTATTTGTTAGTGCATTTCCAAAATATATAATTTTTATTGAATTAATTAAAATACAGAAACAGTTGTTTTAGTAAAGTTTTATTATGTCACTTTGAAATTTCTTGACTATTATAAAATAATGTAAAATCTTTTAAGAAATGAATTATTAAGGGTTTCTATATATATAATCAAAACCTTGATATGTAAAAAATATTTTTACATAGACTTCAAAAGTTGATGTTTTATTTTCATAATTTTTTTTAATCAAGTAGCTGCTTTAAATTGTAGCAAATTTTCCAATTTGTCATTAATGCTTAATTTTTTGTATTTGCTTATTTTGTTTTTTATGTATTACATGTTTTAAAGTAAATATCATGTATTATTATTTTAATCAAAATGATCTTTCTGAAGAATATTATCTAATGAAAATATGCAATATTCCATTAAATATGTTCTTTATTTTTAGTCCGATTATGCCGAAATTCTTAGGGAACCTTTAAATAACAAGAAAAGAACTACAAATTTAATTGAAATCAGTTGAACGATTTGACTTGTAAAACGTGTTTTTATTGAAAAACATTTCCAACTTTTGAGTTTTATTAGATGAATTTTTGTGAGAACTTAATCTAAGAAACCAGTCGAAGAAATCTCAAAACTTGATCGAAAACAGTTGAATCATATGATCTGTAGGAAGAATTGTTTAAGAAAAAGAGGACTCTATATTCGTCCCTTTATTATGATCCGATTGTGCTAAAATTTTGACTGGATCTTAAACAATCAAAAGAAAATATCCCATATTGCAAGTTTTATACCAGCTGAATAGGCAATGCCACTTAGAGGAGTCTTCAGAAGAGGAGGAGAAAAAGAATAAGAAAACGATGCGGTCTTGCCATTTTCAAACTGCTTTAATTCTCTTATTAATTTTATTTTGAGTTTCAAATTCGGCATTCTGTGTCTTGTATAATATTTCTCTCGAATATATATGTTTTGGTTACAATAATTAATATATAACGAAAGTTATAACTTGAATTTTGGCTGTAATAATTCTTGTAATAAACAGATGACGTCAGATTTATCAAGAGTAATTGTTGTGCCTTTTGATAAATGCAGTTTTCTTTTAATAATGCAGTTTTCTTTTAATAATTATAAATAAAATGAATATATAGAACATAATTAAAAGATTATAAAATTATCAGATGTCTACACAGGAATATTGGCGCAGCCAGAAATTTAATAAGGGGATTCAATTAAAAAATTAAGAAATATCAATTGTTGTTTGAATAAAACTGTAATTTAAAATACAAAATTATGTGTTATCTATTTTATTGAATATGATTAGTTTATGCTAATAGAATCTATTATATAAATAATGATCACATGAAAACACAACAAATGGATATTAATAATAATGGGTGGAGTTGCTCCCTTGCATTCCCCCTTTGCTGCGCCACTGCACAGGAAAAGACAAGCTAATTCGGTAACGTTTTCGACCCTTTTAGAAATTTTACCATTATATTCAGTAATATGCAGTTAATGCTTTTTAATGTTCTTATTTGTAAATATAAGTAATATGATTTTTTAGCACAAAACTATACAAAATTATTTACATATTAAAATATTTTAACAGACATAATAAATTTGCAGTATTTTATTTATGATGATTATAATAATTAAACTACAGGTTTTTAAAATATCTTCAGTTTTTAATTGGGAATATTTTTTGTTTTATTTTTAGTCACAAAAACTAAATTTTAGAACCAAATTTAAATAGCTGAAACTCTTCAAATTACAACATGGTGAATAGTATGCAGGATTCAAACATTAAAATTTGAAATTGTTTAAATATAAAACTAACGAAAATCATTAATGTAAATTAGATATAACAGAATTATGCAGATTATTGATGATAAATAATACTAACGATATTCATCTATATTAAAAGTTTCCAGAAATTTGCTATAATATCATATTTCTTTTGATTAACCGGACTTTCTTCATTATCATAAATTTTACATATATGATAAACATTTTTATTTATTAAATAGCATGTCAAATAGCTTACCAAATATCTAGAAACGTTTTTATAAATGAATTTTGTTAGTTATTGGGGAGAATTACATAATTATATATAATAATATTTTGTTAACTGTTTTTTATTTACATTAATAATTGTGTTAATTTTATATGCACTGTAAACAGTTTCAAATGTTCCAATCTTATAATGTACCGACAATGAAGTAATTCCTAAAGCGCTTTAAGTGGGATTAAACTTTGATTTTAAAAATCGATTTTTATACATTTTTTAAAAACACCTCATTATGAAACACATATATTAAAAACTTTTCGTAATAGTTAAAATAACCGATCAATATGCAGAAACATTCATTTTGCTATAAATATTTTTAATATTTATAGCAAAATTACTCATTAATCCGGATGAGTGAGTAATCCCCTGTTCATCCAGATTAGCAGCATTTTGAGAACAAAATGCTGTTGTTACTAATCAATTTGATTCAATTCGTAGAAATAGATTTTAAAATATTACTAATATCCTATTAAATCTTATGTAAAGGAAAATCAATATAAAATTAAAAATTTATGCATATTGAATTTATATTTACATAATAAAACTGCAGAGAAAACTTAAATTGTATAATTGTTTAGAAAGATCAAATACGTTTAAAACATAAAAAATTTTTCCTTGTGTAGAATTTTGATAATTTTATTAAATAAATCGCAATAAACAAGATGCATATAATTACTGTATAAAAGTAAAAGAAAAAATGTATATTTATTAATATTACATGTTCTTACACTAAAGAAAAAAATTTATTGTTATCTATATAATTCGCAATTTTATGACAATAAAACTTAATAAATTAAACAATAATTATATTTTTAATCACTAGATTATACTTTATAATCTCATATTTCATTTGTCTATATTTATACTACTATCTTTAAAACAAACTAAAGGAAAAACTGGAAAAATAAAATCTCAATTATGTTAATCTGCATTCTTCCTCTTAATAAATGATAGAATTTTGTGAAATTTGGAAGAAACATCATAAATTTAATTCCTTAGTCCTTCATTGCGTATTAAACATTAACTTTGGAAACATTTATTAAATTTTTATGAAATTTAATAGATCATTGAAAATGTCAATGCTGTATAGAAGTAATAATTGATTTAAATGCAAATAACGGTTTAAATATTATTTACATAAAGCAAACAAATAAATTCTTTCCAGAACGTATTAATAATTTTTAATATACAGTATCCTTGCACGTTATTTATATAAGTAACTATAAATAATTGTATATCATGAGTATTTATAGAAGAAAAAATTCGCGATACTTGAAATATTATGTTTTCTGGTCGTATACGTTTAATGCATTTTTGTTTTCAACTTGGCGGGCTTAATATTGTAAATGGTGGTATAAAAATTATAGATATCATGTTGGAAATAGATACATGTAATATCTTGTAACGAAGATAACTTTTATAACAAAAGCATTTATTTTTTTATAAAATTAATTTCGTAAATTTTAAAATTTAATTTATTCAAATAATCAACACCCGATCCGTTTTATAAATTGAATTCATTCCTATTTTCTATAAATGTCGCTACTATCCAATTGTTTATTGGTTTTAAGTCAGTTTGAATAATAATGACTAAATTATCGATACGAAATACTCTCTTCGAATTATAATCGATTTTAAGACAGTTTCAATTTTTCAATTAAATATGTTAGTAGATTTTTAATAGAATCTGAAAATTTAAATTTTCACTAACAAAGTACAGATAAGAGAAATACGTATCTTTTGTATCTCAAGAATATTATATTCATGAATTTGTAAAGCATTGAATATTTTAATGCAGTTTTTCTATATTGTTTTATATTGAAGTATAAAAATAGGAATAAGGATACGAAATTTTCAGTTGATTCGAATCCTTAAAAGAATTACTTGTATAATGAATTAAACATTGCGTTTTTGCACAAAATTACATTGTATTTAATAATTATAAACTTTCTCATATTATCGGTTTTAAATTATTTAAGTTTTTTTTGATGATCTTTGCACAAACGTAATCGGAATTATCGGCGATCGCTACGTATACTTTGGACAAAATAAATCGGCATAATTATTTTGTCGAAAGTATTGCAAAAATAACCAGCAACGCGATCGGCGTTGGATGCCATATACATATTTGATTAGAAAAAAATGTCAATTAGATGTCACACGAAATTTATGATAATGAAGAAAATCCGGTTAACGTTTCGTAATAATTTCATTTTCGCTGCTATTAAATGATGTTATTAATGCTAGTCATAACGTAATTTTATTATATGCGAAAAATTCGATACAGAAAATTTTTCGTAAATTATTTTCAGACTTAAAAACATTATTAAAACGAAGAAAAATGATGGAATTTTCTATCAATAAACTACCACTAACAATCGGGATATTTTATTTTAGAAACTCGAATATTATGTGATTCTTCACTTTTGTTATTTTAAAAAAACCTCGCTTGTTGTTCGGAATATGATCCTTATTGTTATAACTAGATTAAATTTGATCGTTACCACGAACACTATCAAGTTCAATAACGTCACGTTTAAAATTAAAATATAGCAACGTGTTTTGAAATATTCTAATGGCAATTTTAATTCGCTATAACCAAGAGTTTCGTTTGCTAGATAAAAGATTTTAATCGAAAGTAAACATAATCCTATGGATAAAAAGGCGCTATTTGATGGCTCTAATAAAAATTCATCTCTTATTTTCCTATAAATCTCTTTGTTTCACAAAAATATTTAATCAGTCAATTCGTTCTTTTTTATGGCATATCAAGAGGAATGTTTGTTAAATCCTCCTAATAAAGTCTTTACTTATTATTACAAATGAAACCGTGGTAGTTTATATATTAACTTCAAAATGTTTAATTTACTTAAAAATATTTAATTATTTCACATATATGAGTCCTTTTCATCTTTAACAATTTAAAAGAAATAAATAATAATTTAGAATATAGAAACAATAACTAACTATTCATTAACACACTAAAGCACTATGAAGCAGTCCTAAAAAGTTTTAAAATATTTTAAAACTTCTTAGGACTGCTTTATAGTGCTTTAGTGTGTTAATGATTATTTGCTGATAACCTCTGGTGAAACTGTTTTTTTTTCATTATAACTAACTATATTTTTAAAATTTTATAATGTATTAAAAAATAACTAAGTAAATTCTGTATCTGATATATAGTAATTTTTTTCTAACAAAAACAAATAAAGCAGCCTAAAATAGGTATAAATGTTCATTTAATCTTAACTTAGGATGTTTATTTATTTATTTTTTTGTCAGAATAGTAAAGGCAGATAGTATGAGAACATTTAGTAATTTTTTCATTCAAAATTTCTGAAAATTTGATTACAATATCTATTGCCAGATTTGGTATCCAGATCGTTATTTGTAACATGGTACTAAATACCAATAAAAGCTTCATTTATTCTTTAATATTTTTATTATAAGTACTCAGTATAAAATTTTGTATTATTTTAATCTTAATTTTACTCTAAAATAATATTTTAATCAATATTTTAATAAACTTTAAATAATAATATTTTTCTTTCAGATATCAAGACTGCTCTAAAAAATTTCCTACTGCTTTTACTAGAATCAAGAATATCATGCTAATTTGTAATTTAATCATCTTTATATATATATTTTTTTGTTTATGAAAACATCAAAGAAAGCATAATATAAAAGTAATAAGTTTTTAGTTTATAATATTGTTGTAAATTACAAGAATTAAAAAGATTTGAAGCAAATTTACTCATAAAATAAAATTTCATAATTATTTTTTGAACTGCATTTACTTTGAATTAAAAATAGCATCATGTGAATTTTAAATTCCAATTATTTAATGAACTGTAATAAAAGTATAGTAAATTGATTGTAAGGAATGAAGGGAGAAAATTTAACATCTGTGATTACTGATAAAATGCCAGGCCATGTGGCTGAATGTGTGGATATTTTTGAAGATTTTAAAGAAAATTCTGTTCCAGTTAATAAAGTGAATGGACATGACATTTCAATAAGAAACAAGGAAAGTGATGCTTCAGAACAAGTGAAAATCATTGAAACTTCTGACCAAAATAATCAATTAGAATCACTTAATAGGACAGAAAAAAAAATTGTTGATTATGTAGATGTAGTTTTGCCCAACAGTTCAAAACAAGAAATGAATTCTTCACATACATTAACCAGTGAGGAAATTAATTTCTGTTCTACAAAAATATGTGATTCATCTACTTCTATATTAGATACTTCAGAAGCTCAAATAATATCTAATAAGAATAACATACATGAAAAAAGTGATATAAAACAATTAAATAATTGCCATTTAAGCAAACCAGTGAATTTAGATATTACCTCTTTAAAGTTAGAAAAAGTAAGAATGGTACTAGATTCAGTATTAAAAACGCCCCTTAGAGATATGCTGAAATCCAAAATTGAAACGTCTACAAAAAGCATTACGAAAAATACAACTGCCACAAAAGATTTAATCATAAGTAATAATCGAGAGAATGAACAACAATGGGAGAAATGTAAAATTACACCAAAAAGAGTGCGATTCCTTGCAGAAAACTGTTTTAAATTCTGTGATAAAAATGAGATCAAAACATTATTAAGTCCTTTAATGAAAACATCATTAAGTGAAATATTACGATCTAATGTGAATTCACAAACATTTAATGATCAGAATATTTTAAATAGTGATGAATCAACAATAGACTTATCTTGTAGTGATTATCAGAAAATTTTAAGTGATGGTGAAAGTTGCCATTCAATAAATTGCAGTGAAATACAAAGTGCAATAGATAATAAAAGGATACATTTATCAGAAATTGAAATCAAAGAAGTAAATGAAACCAGTGAAGGAACAGATGAGTATCAAAGATTTTTTTGTAATTTTTCAAACAGATCTAAGTTAGATAATAAAATGAATCACAAAAGCAATCAGGAAAGATTAAGAAATGCAATGAATCCATTATTAAAAATGTCCATTAGTGATGTAATAAGAAAAAAACTAAATAAAAGTGGAACCATTTCATCAAATGATAATTCAGAAGAAATAGATGAAGAATTACAAAAATTGCCAAATTGTTCAAAAATTTTATTGAAATCAGGTTCTAACTGTACAAAAATTTTTAATCATGGAAGAATTACAAGATCAAGGTTTCATATATTAACTGAAAGTAGCAGAAAATCTAAAACCACAGATGATGATTCTTTTAATCTAATTAAATCTAAAAATAAAACTACCCAAAACTCTTTAGCAAAGAGAATTTCAGGAAAGAATCCAAATTTGTTATCTCAGTTACCTGAATCTTTTTTGGTACCAGATCAGATTAAAAATATTCAAAGAAAAAGACGAAGAAAAAGATATTTTAAAGGAGGTAAATATAATCTCACTGCTCGTAGGAGGAGAAAGAAATCTGCAAAAATCAATAATGATGATGAAGAAATAAATAGTACTCATTCTGAAGAAAGAACTTTCCTTATGAAAAAATGGCCTTCAGATATTTCTATGTATGATACTTTTTCATCTTTTTCATCAGAATATAGTTTTATTAACTGTGATGAAGAAATAAATAAAAAATTCAAAAACAATCAAGTTGTCTTTTCTCAAATGAAAAATATGAAATCTATGAAAACAAACATGAAAGATAGTACACAAATGAATTCAGATATTAGAAATTTTCAAGAACTTATTCAAAAAACTAATTCTAAACAAGTTGAATTAGATGAAAAATTATGCAATAAATTTAGCATAATAACTAGAAATAAAATTCATAATAGAAATAGCATACATAATAAATATATTATTAAAAGGAGTGAATTTATAAATAAATATGCAGAAAGTCAAACTCTGCAAGAAAGAATCAATTGCAATTCTATTGAAACAAAAGATCCTGCTTGTATTTCATTTTCTTTAAATAAAATTAGGGAAAAGCCTGATGTTAATAATGAAGAAACAAATAATTATGTTGACCTATCCGTAGACCAATCAGATGACTATGAGTCTGAAAATAATAAAATTAAATATTGTAATAAATTTCATAAAAAATTAAATGATTCCAATACAGTTTTAGAAAATAAACATTTTTCATGTTTTGAAAAAATTAATAAAAAACAAGAAGAAATAGAACATGCCTATACAAAACATATATCATGTGAAGAGTCATTAAAAATTAATGATATAACAGAAAATTTAAGAGGCACTTCAAACAATGATAGTGAAATAAATAAAAACTCTCATGTATTAAATAGTAGTATAGAAACAAATATTTTTAGGATTTCAGAATCCAGCAATAATAGTAATTCTGATAAAAAAGATGGGAAACTAACTCCAGAAAAGGCAGGTGAGAGACTTAGAGAATTAATTACTGAAAAGCAAGCAACTGGAGATGATGGTGTTTTTGTAACTATAACAGTCAATGCAGATGGTATTGTTGAAGATATAGAGAAAATTGAACCATCAGCTTTTCTTGATATTGGCTCTATGTCGACATTTGTACCAATTGAAGAATCTTCAGAAGAAATTGTGATAAACAGTTCACCAATGCCTGTTTTAGAATGTGTTCCATTAAATAATAGTTTAACCAATGATACTGGTGTAGAAATTCAGTCATCAGAAGTTGCTGATATTCCTGAACCTTGTTATACTCTTGAAATTAAGGATGATGAATTTTCTACAATGCCAACAGAACAGGAAACTGAAGAACATTCTGAATTAGTGGAAAATAAAATTACAGAAGTATCAAATAAACATAGCAGAACAAATTCACCTGTGATCCAACATTTACCAGATAATAAACAAAGTTCTGTTTTACAGAACATAGTGGAAAAAAATAATAAAGATTTGTTAAAAAGCAAGGAAATCAAGTTAACTTCTGCTACTATGAATAATAATGGTTAGTATAAATTATTATTAAATTTTAAAATAAAAATTTTATTAATATTTGATTTTTCATTTGCCTTCTTTTCATTACAAATTTAATGTCAAAATATACAATTAAAACAAGTATTCAAAATTAAATTAAATAAATTTAAAAATGCATATATGATTACACTATTTATTTCATAAAAATAAAGAATTAAGTTTTTTAAAATGAAAAATTATAAAATCTATGATTGGGGAGATATATGATTGAAGCAAATTTCAAAATAGTATTGATCATTAAAAAAGAAAATTGTGTTGAAATCATATAGCAGAAGAAATTTATTTAGTAATGAAAACATACATAAAAACAATGATATAATATCAATTATATATCAAATGTTAAAGTATGAATTTAATAATAAAACTCAAGTAAGCTGTTAAAATAATAATATAGCTTTACATTGGTTCAGCTTTAGCTTAAAGCATTGAATAGATTCAGAAACAAACTATTATTAGATTACAATAATTTGTTCTTGATTTCAAAACACATTAAAAAATCAAAACCTAAAAAGCCAAAATATAAAATTTATTATATAGCAAGGAAATTTTTCCTTTACAATTTCAAAAATTTATTATTACTAATTATGATTAATAATAATTATGATACATTTTAATATGAAAATGATAAAATAAATTCTATACAGGATTCAAACATTTCTGAAGCAATACCTAAAGAATTATCATTATTAAAATTCTTGTAAAAAATTAGAATCTAAAATAATTGGCTTTTTCTTATTTTATATGTTGTTTTTTTAATCTTGAGTTTTTTATTGCAAGATTCACATTATATATAATGTAATATATAAAAATTTTATTTTCTATTTTATAAATTCAAGAAATAAAGCAATATTTTCATTATATGCAAAATTTTGAATTTTTTTCATTTTTAGTTGTAAAAAAATTTTTTTTAAAAATCTGATGTTCAAAAAGGTTTTTTTTATTACATTAAAGTATAATTTTCTATCAAAATATTTGTATCCTTATTTTGATTGGAATTATGAATAGTTACTAATTCTTTAAGTATTATTTAAATATGTGAAAGTTAGTTGCTGTCTGTCTCAAAGAATGGCACTCCTTATCAGTTATCATAATAAGAGAAAAATTATTTTCAGTTTTATAAAAAAAGAATTTTTCATTATATAAATTTTATTTTTACATCAATTTATAATTACATATGCATTATTTCCGGTTATGTTGCACAATATTTTATTCATCCATAAACTATTAATTTATTCATTTTAATATTGTGCCTCCATTATTTATTTATCTGGCATAAATTTTATATATTCAATTTTCTAATATTTTGATTAAGTTATAATTTATTTCTGTTATGAATTTCAAAAATATAAAAAATTAGCATAAACATCAAATGTTTATAGTGTGTTAATGAAGAATTTCCTTTATCGTTTTCTTTTTTTTTTTTTCTTTCTTCAAAACTCTTACGTTAAGTAAATTTTTTAAAAGATTAGATCGAATAATTTTATTGACGATGAAATAAATTTGTATGAGTGCTATTAAAGTAGTTATCTATCACTAACTATTACTACCACGAAGGAAAACGTAGAATAATAAGCATTACTAGAGTTGATTAGATTCAGAAACAAACTATTATTATTTTGTTCTTGATTTCAAAACAAAAATCCAAAACGTGAGTATAATGATAGAATTATTGGAAAATACGGTATTTAATTTGAATATTAAGATCACATCTAATGTTCAAAACTATTTTGAGAACAGATAATTGTCTTTCGGAAAATTACGTAATTAAATCAATATTCTTTTAAAGTGAACAATAGATAAAAAGAATTTTTTATAGTCTTAAAAAAAGAAAATGAAGATACACATGTTTAAATTTATTAATTTACAAATAAAGTAATAAGTATTTCGTAACATCGCTTCGTTGTATTGTCGGTCATCATTATCTAATGATAATGCTGAATGATGATAAGTGCTTCGTAAACATTATCATCGAAACACATCAGTTAATGTAATAAGCAACATTTCAGCTACGAACTTTTTATGTTCAAAACGGATTAATTTTTATATAAAACAAATTTCCCGATATAAAATATATTTCGATAGTATAAAATTACAGGAAAGTTAATTTTTTTTAATAATCATTTTAGTGGTAACAGTGTTGCGATACGATAATGTTAGATTATCATCAATGCAGGAGGGGAAAACTTAATGTCACCAACGTACCATATCATCACATTATCGAAATTGAAATACGAAAAAATTATTTAATCGTTAACATCCGATAAGAATCGATATATTAAATAAACAGGTACACGTTTATATATATTAACATTAACACGAAAACGTATCTAGCAAGCCAAGCGGCATCGTAGATGATGCGAATTTATCGTTGTTGATGACGCAATATCAACTTTCTTTGCTTTTATGCACCTTCCATTAATAACCATCGCCGTGTTTAATGAGTTAAAAAATACGATGAGCAAAACATACATTGTTAATAGTTTTTCAATTGGTAAATGCAAAGAATAATACAATTATCATGCTCTTTATAGTGTCAAATTAAATTTAGAATCGAAATTTGTTGTTTCTATTAGCGATTCATATAATTGCAATTAAATGAAATGTAGCTGCATCGCGTATAATTGTAATTAATTCGACCGCAATAGCGAAAATCGGTAATTTTTGCTGATTCAAAAAATATCGGAGAAGATAAATATTTCAGCAGTGAAACATGTAAAAAGTTCTTTTCATAAATATCAGCCTATAAATATTAATAAAATCAATATACGTAAGTTACAGTCAAGGTCATTTTAGATATATTCTGCAATAAGACTGTATGTTGTTATTTATATATAGTCTTCTGTGTAAATTTTATTGGAATTTTCTTTTCTCTTTGAAAATTAATTCTATTGTAATTCTACATGAAAAATTATATTAAATGTGATTAATTAGCTTTTTTAATTTTTATTTTGAATAATAGAAGTAAAAAATTTATTTAAATCTTTTTGTAATAATGTTATATTTTATCTTTGCATTTATAATAACTTTTATTATTTATTTAGTTTATAACCCCAAAAGGGCATATCTTAATGCTTTAAACAATGAAAATTTATTTTTGCTTTATTAAAAGTAGATAAATTTTAATTTTTTATAATTTTAGTTTTTGTGATATTTTAATATTTGTAACAAGAAACCATAAAGAAATATTTTTCAAAATTCGTGATTCATGGTTATTTCATATATTGTATTGAAAATATTGTGCTAATCTTTTGAAAATAAAATTTTTACAGTATTAAATTCATTGCTAATAACATTTCAGTATCAATTTTTATATTTGCTTAGAAATAAATAATGACATGGTGTGCAATGTGAAATATCGTCATCGATTGAAGAGAAAATTACCTGAAGATCATGTTGATGTTGACTGCATTAGTATTGCTTCTTCCAGTTCAACAGAGACTGAAACAAAGTTAAGTCACAAGAAAATTAAAAGTTAGTATAATTGTTATTACAATCAAAAATAGCATATTAATTTCATTTGAAATTTTATTTATATATATTTAGTATTATAGATATATAAAAAACAAGAAAAATACATAATGCTTAACACATGTTTCTCTATTTCTTATTTAGTTATTTAAGGTTAAATAAAAAAATAAAACTTTATAACATTTATTATTTTTTATATTATGTTTAAGAAATCCTAAAATTCAGGCAGGTTAGTAATATTTAGAATCAACTTGTTTCAAAGCAGTTAAAGTTTCATACAAAATATGGATAAAAAATTTTGCTTTACATTACTTAATTGAAAAATATTGATTTAAAGAAACATTCTAAATCATTTTCTATACCTTTTAAAATATGAAAACATTGATAATGAATTTTCAGTTAACTACCTATATTTCATTGTCGTGATTAAAGAAACATTTAAAATCAATTTCCATACTTTTAAAGTATGCAAATCATAGTTATCTGAAAATTCATTATCAATCTATATTTCATTGTCATGAAAAATTGATTTAACAATTAATAAACTTTATACTGTCAGAACAACAATTAGATATATACATTCATGTTTCATTTAAATTTTACAAAATGCTGTTAATGATATTCTTCACAAGTGTAAACATGAAAATTAAAATGTTGTTTTTCATCTTCTTTAAATTGATTGTTAATTTTCATGGATAATCAAGTAATATTTTTTTGTGAAACATTAATTTATATTAAAATTTTTCATATGTAGAAATTATTAAATAATAATTTTACATATAAATTTAATTTTATCAAAGAGAACATTGTTATTTGGATATTTTATTGCAACAATATTTCATGTAAAAATTAATATAATATTGCAAACATCTTTTTTATTAAAAATTTTAATAAAGATTAATTTGTTCTCAAAATTTATTTAGTCAAAAATAAAATAGCAAGATATCAAAAAAAGTAATGGTTTTGAATAAATTATTTTTGATTATTCTCAAATATTAACTATGAAATAATTATTTTATCATCATCTGATTTTAGTTTTATATACATTCATTTGCTAAGTAATATCTGTTATTCAATAATAATTTTTAGGAAAATTGATAAATTTTGCAAATACAGGTAGTTTTTAATTTATGAACATTAATTGAAATAAATAAATGCTAAACACTCATAAAAAGGCATTTCAAACTATGTATATAGCTATAAAATACAGTAAAATTAGATTTGTAACAAAAATTCCCTTGTTTATGACAAAATCAGAAAAATCAAAATGGCAGCTGAGAAGCAGAAATTGGGCACCCTCTAGTTTTTATCAGCATATTATATAATAACTTCTTTCCTTGATTGTACTTAAGGCAATAGTTCATTTATATTAAAGCTCATCTACTTATTTGTCTATAATAAAGAATAAAAATTTTTAAATATTTATATATAGCACAATAATTTCTTTATAATTTAATTGATTTTAAAGGTTATATTTTCATTTCTTTAGATAAATAAATCATTATTTAATCATAAACTATTGATTTTGTTTGCCTTTACTTAATTTTATTATGGTTAAATTGCATTGCTGAGAACAACCCCAGATTTTAATAATATATCTATGGGAAATTGATTCTTGGTTTAAAGTTTTACTTTATGAGCATATTCCAGGAAGAAATTAGCTTGTAAAGTCAAAAACTACCTGTATTTAAATTGTGACAAAAGTTTAAACAAATATATTTCCATATTTTTTAATTTCAACATTTTAGAATAATAACAATATATTTATAAATTTGTTTTCTATTTTTTACAGCATCTGGTTCCTTAACTACAATAAAATCTCCTAGTCCACCAAAGGTAATAATTTTATGCCTTTATTATAAAATGCACTAAATTCAAAATTATTAAAAAAAAATTTTTCAGTTAAAATTGGAAACATGTTCTGTATTTGATCATACTCAAAAAGGAGGTTCTTGTCATAAAACATCCCACACCAATCTAGTTGGACTTCGTTTGATAAAGAATCTTTCAATAAATGATCAAAATCTGTTAAAAGAACGAACAGGAATTAACATAAAACATCCTGGATTAACAATTTGTCAACATCATAAGAAAATATTTCTTGATAAATATGAAAATATTTTTAAGGTATGTTTTAAGAAAGTAAAGATATGTAAAATTTAATATTGTCCACATGATCAAGTATAAGAAATTATTTGAAAAAATATTAAAATTTTAATTAAAAAGTTTTGTATTTAAAAAAAGAATTAAAAGATAAATATTATTCTTTTGAATTAAGTACAAAAAATTTATATGATTTTTCATTTTTATACAAAAATATACATTTAATATTTTCAGTTATGATATTTTTATTGGCATGTGCATAATATAATTTTATGACAGCAAGACATTTTATTTTTAATTAATTATTTTTATTACTATACAATTAATAATTATCTGATAATTAATAAATATTTTCTATAAATTTTTAATAAAAATCAAAAATGAAAGATGAATCATTAATTATTAAAATTTATCTAATTATATAGAAATCTGTCTAATATTTATTTTCAATTTAATTTTTTTTTAATTTGAAAATAAATGTAATATACAGTTTAATAAATTTTAATGTTATAAATTTTTCTGTACTAAATTAACCTAATTGCATCTTTACTTTCTTTAAATAATGATACATATTAAAATGAACCAAGATATACCTCCTCTTCTACTAATCTCAATTGGTAATTCTCTCCTATCAAGTTACTTATGATTCTTTGTAGTCTTAAGTAAAAATAACTACCAGTAATTATAAAACTTTGTAATATGATACTTTTAATATGTAACATATCTTGAGTTATCACAATCATGTCAGATAAGTACTATATATCTTTAGACATATCTTCCATAATCACATTCTCTATCTTATTAAGCTTTAAGAAATGGGTTATGTATCATAAAAAATATATTATGTGCATATATTTATAAAATAGGTATTCTGGGGAATTCAAATATTAATTCTAATTCTGAAATTAGATAAACTAATTACAAATTCTTTAGTTTAAAATACAATGCATTATATATAAAAAATACATATTGCATGTATTGTTAATATGTAAGTACTATTTGTATATATTTATGATTTACATATCTTACATTAATTTTTAATATTTCAAACTTTTATTATTATTGAGTATATTAGAGGTATACCTAATGGTCAAGCAATTGTAGATAAGTATATTTCAATGAATATTTAAATATTAACAATTTTGGACAAAAAATTAATAATTAATGTATATTGCAAATTTGCAATATATAGTAATTGTTAGTTGTTCTTTCTGTACCTTTATGCCATAAGCAATTGATGAATTTATTTGTTATTTGTATTTTTGCAAGTTTGTTCATTTTTCTTTTCTGTTTTTTTTTTTGCTTTCCTACTTAAGGTCCACTCTATAATTTTCCAATCTATTGCATTTTATTTTATAGTAATTTAATATAATTTTCATTTGTGCAACATTTTAAATTTTTAGTAATACTTTTTATGAAAAATAAAGCTGGTTCTCATTAATAGGAATATGAATTTTTTAATGTACTTAAAATTTTTTACCATTATTAATAAATTTATTTCTTAAAATTACTCATATTTGACAGAGAAGATTGTTTACATTGTTTCCTTCTGTGATAAATTATCTTTCATGTTGTGTGTATATAGAAATATTGCTTACATTAATTATTTCAATTTATAATTAGGTTCAAAAGATATTTAAGTTTCTTAAAAATTAAATTTTCTGTCTCTTCTAAGGCAATATGCAATTGGAATACTGTATTGCCAAAATATACAGCATTTAATTAGGTGATATTCTTCAATTAAACTATTATATCTTAATACCTTTTATATTGATGCTATAAGCTTGAATAAATCTTGCTCAAATTTGAAATATTGTCAATTGTTTTATAACCAATAATTTTTAATGAATTTGTTGTTTTAGAAATTTTGATATGATTTTAGTGATGTTAAACACTGTACATGAATTACATATAAAGTATTAATTTTCTTGAAAATTAGAAACAATCACAATTTCTTCATTGAATTAAATTAAATTTTATTAATAAAAAATAATTAATTTTGTAATTTCAAATATTCTTAGTTTATTATTTTTTTAATATTTACTTTCATTCCTAATGTTAATTTAAATTTTTTTTATTAATTGATATAGACAGATAATAATTTTCCTCCAAGCATATGTACTTGTTATAACAAACCAGTAGAAAGTGAAAAGAAAGGCATCCTAGCAGATCCTCAGAAAGCAATATATTGCCAAGCAAAAGATTCCATTGATGAAAAGGTATATAAAATCAATTATTATTTAATGATACTTAGAATTTTTTAAAATATGATATAAAGAAGAATATATATAAATTTTTTTAATGTTTAAAAATATATATATACAGTATATTAATGTATTAAAAGTCTATTTCATGTAATAGATAAATGAAAAATAAGATGGACAATCATGCATTTATTAAACATTAATTATCAGATGTAAAGTAATTTCGAATTTCATCATATATATCTAATAATAAAATAGTGTATTTATCCTGCTTCAAGTTCTTGTTGTGATTTCTTACATTTTTAAAAATTAACTAATTTTAGATTTATTTCTGATTTTAGCATCTATTCACATATTTTATGAATTTCGCAAAAATTAGCATCTAATGTGAATTTTAGCATCTATTTAGCATCTATTGCAAAATGCTCAAAATACTTGTCTCTAACATTCAGTTTGAGTTCCTCCACATAGGAATATAGCATTTCAAATATTCTTAGAATCAGCTTCCATATCAAATTTGTTGCCATAATTCCTGAGAGTTTTTATTGCGTAAACAATGGGATTGACTTTTGGAGTGGCATGCAAGTGCTAACTAAATATCTGGGAAGGGAAAAAGGCAATTTATTTTTGATTATTGTTCATTGTTTTGTCAGCAACTTTTGTTTATGCCTATCATAGATGGCCCATATTTATGGTGAAGTCTTCCCTTTTTATTTTATGTTTCTTTCCTACTAAAAGTTACTAAATAATGGTGCTATTCCAGCATTCACTATGGACTGCTATTTGGGATTGGCTGTAAAGT
This sequence comes from Olivierus martensii, assembly GCA_000484575.1. Lineage (NCBI taxonomy): Eukaryota > Metazoa > Arthropoda > Arachnida > Scorpiones > Buthidae > Olivierus > Olivierus martensii. The sequence goes on along the minus strand of AYEL01049041.1, from coordinate 28,074 downwards.
GATAGTGATAGTGGGATTGGCTATAAAGTAGGGTTCAAATAAGCTAAGTTCAGATCCTTTTTGAAATAATCTAAGTTTATGGTACTTGGAATTGATCACAAATCATCCAGGATGAAGTGCAACACACTTTCATATAGCTGATTCATTCTTTACTGTAAATTGATTAAAACAGTTTGGCTTTTCATTCATAGAATTCAAGATCAAATCCATGTTCTTGATCAATTAACTGAATCAGACAAGTATTGTTTGGAGCAAGAAATCCATATATATGTAAAATCTAAATTATTTACAACTTAGATATCACTTTTTTGATGGCATAAGAGCAACATAATGCAATACAAATGAATTTGATCACTTTGATTAATAAATTTAGCCTTGGTTTTTCCAAGGCTAAATTTATCATTCTGTATTTACTTCTTTTTGAAGCAAATACAGAATGATATAATATAAGACAATGTAAATTGAGAATTACTGCATTATGCAATTAATATTTGGGAATTAAATGTTTAAATAGTAATATTTTATAAAAATAAAACATTTTATGGAAATAATAAAACAACTTCAAAATGAACCCAAAATCAACTTTTAATTAATAGCTATGTACTTTCAGATATTTCAACCCATCATCAGTGCAACAGAATAAAATAGAATAACATAAAGAAAGTTTTAAATAATAAAACAGAACAAATTTTTTAAATGCATATTAAATTTGATGAAGGGCTATAATATCTGAAAGTATTTTGCTCTTAATTAAAACTTGATTTTGGATTCATTTTGATATTGTTTTATTATTTCTAGTATTGAATTGAACATTTTATGGTAAATGTAAATTTAATATTGATTATATTTTTAATTAAATATATTTTGCAGTAAATATAAAAATAATAAATGATTAAGTATCTAAAGTAAGTTTTCTTGAAGCATTTATTTCTAAAAAGTTTCCCATCATTATGGACACTGCTGATAATGAATTTGAGCTAGAATATAGGATATTTGGTCTATGATTAAATTCTGTATTCACTTTTATGGATGATTTGGCAAATATGCATATCATATTTTACAAATTTGGGAAAAGACCTCAGCAAGCCACCTATATTATGTAGACAGTATAATACAGAATTTAAAAAATTTACTAATTTCTTTAACAGTAACTCTAATTTTGTAATAATTTTATAAAATTTTTTATTTTTAATTTTATAATATAGGCAACTGATGAAATTTTTCCTAAATATGGGGAATACAAAATACATACAGAATTTAATCATAGACCAAATATGGTAAGCCCCTGATTTATGTTCTCATATTATTCTGTTCCACTCTTTAAGTTGTTGCCTCAGATCCAATTTAGTAATCAAAGTGAATAAATTAATCTCTTATGTTAAATTATGCTACATTTATATTATCAAAAATTGGTAAATAAGCTGAAAGTAATTTGCATCTCACATACATATAAATTGCCTTGTCCCCAAACAATCAAATTTCATTCATTGAGCTAGGACTCAGATTTAAGCCTGGCCAGCTGGATGAATATTCAAACCCCCTTCCACTGATTTAAAGTGAAAAATGGATCAATCACATGGAATTATGTTGCTCTTCATCCTAGAGAATTTTGGTTCAATTCCAAGTTCTATATTCTGTAGATTTTTTCAAAAAGATTTAGTCTGGCTTGTTGAACCAATTCTTCACCTCATAACCAACCTACCACAGTTGTAGGCAGCCTATAGTGAATGTTGGAATATCCCTGCCATTTAGTTATTTCCAGCTGAAAAGCAACATAAAACAAGAAAGGAAGACTTCACCACAGATATGGCAGCTTATGAGGGGTATTGAAATGCCTTGCTCTTTAGTATCTAGTAAGATAGAAAGTGACATAAAATTTAATAAGAAAAAGATTTTGAAGAATTTTTGGAAGGTCTTCAAATGTAGCAAGGATTATAGAGAATTCATGGACAGAAGCTGCTGTCAAAATAAAGGGCATCTAAAAGAAAGTGTCTTTTCTTCACAGCTTATTTAGGATTCAGATACCATTCCAAAAGTTAATCATGTTGTCTTCTAAATCAAGTTTGCCACTATGTGTTTCTATTGCCTAGGCTACCAAGAATTCCATATGGCAGAAAACTTGATTTGAAAGTTATACCTGAAAATGTTTTCAAAATGCTGAACTCCCATAATGAAGATTTCAAATTCAACAATATTACTGAAATACAGAGGCAAATCATGCTTGAAGAATTTTATTTTAATCTAAGCCAGAGATCAGATTGTGAAAATTTCAAAGTTAATTGAGGGAATTGGACTTATTGAACCTGCATTGAGATTCTTAAAGACTTTGATTTGAATGAGCAATGAATAATAACAACAAAGCAAAAAATAAAGAGGATGTATATTTGCTTTTAGGAGAAGAATATGTCATACATAATTCAACACTTGATTAAGTAAATCTTAACTTAAGCTGTTTTTTATTAACAGATGTTTCCACTTTCCACTCAGGTAGAGTACTAAATGGTAGAGGTGAAACAAGCCCTGTCACAGGCTGCCCATACCTGCAGAGGAATCAGTGGGCAGAGTCTGCACCCAATGATTAAATTTTCCAAGATATGGGAATTGATAATCAAACCTGGATCCTTCAGAGTAGAAAACCAAAACATTTTCCACATAGCCAATCCAAACTGATTTACTTAAAGATTTTAAAGATGTTAAATATTTCTTATGTTATTCATATCTAACATTTGTTTCAAATAATTATTTAATTTTGATAATTAGACATAAACATTTCATTTAAACAGAGAAGGAACTGACAGACCAACAGGGCCCACAACAAATTTTTTAGAGGAATGGGATAAATACAGTGGAATACGTTTATAACGAAACGATTGGAACCGGAAAATTTTTTCATTATTATTTGAAAAATTTAAAAAAAAGTTGGGGCATTTACTAAAATTAGTTTCATGAGACTATGATGTTATTCTTTGAAAAAAATCGATATTTTAAAGATTTTCTTTGAAAATATAATTAAAAAATAAAATTTGTCAAACCTCAATTTCAAATTGAGGTTGTCTCAAATTGCATATAGTATACTTTTTAAACAGAATTTAAAGTGAATAAAATTTTGAATAATCTATGTGTAAAATATGTAATATGTATGGTTTTGATATCTTAGAGGAGGAAATATATATATATATATAGGGGCCCTAAAACCTACTTTGTACTGGGGCCCAGGATTTCTCTCAGTGGCCCTGCCTCTATACCCAGGATCATGAAAATATTTTCTCCGGTAAAAGGGGTCGCCAAGTGGGAAAGTTTGAGAAGTGCTGCTTTATAATATAGTATACAATATATGTACAGTACTATGTAGAAAACAGAGAAAGTTTTTGGAAAGCAAATGGGCATAATGACTTCACCTACAACAATGGATACTGGCGAGTTTCAAATAATAGAGGAGCCTTTTGTATGCATTGTGGCATGGTGAAACATTAACAAAACTTCGCATCACATGACTAGTCACTATGGAAATGATTTTACCATCTTAAATTTTCTACAACCTAGGTATGAACCAGGCTTAAAGAAACATATGATTAACCATTAATTCCATCTCTCCCACCTGCTGGTTACAAATTAATCCAGAGAGCCTTTAATACATACAGTACTGATACTTTGGGATGTGAGTCATCTTGCATGACCCTGACAGATTAACGAGGACAAATTCAATATGAAAAGGAATATTTATTTAGACATTTCTATTGGTGGATGGAGTCTTATCGGGGTTTGCCTATTCCATTAACATAGGGAAGATCTGTTCTGCCAAATTTCTTGACAGTTAGCAAGAGTGGTGGCTTATCGGGGTTTGACTGTACTTACAATCAGGGTTGCAAAGTCAGGAGTCTGAATCAAAATCGGATTTTTTTTTAAATCGGAGTCGGATCATTTGCCATCCGACTCTGCAACTCTGCTTTAATACAAATAAATTAAAAAATGACTTTTCTCACTTTAATATTTGCAAAATCGTTTATAAGCTCCAAATAATCCAATGACTCAACAACTTTACTTTCGATTGATATCAATGCTAAGCTATTCAAGTGTTTTTGTGTCATATGTGATCATAAGTAGTTTTTTATTAGTTTCAACTTTAATGTAGGGACGGGTCCATATCAGGGATCTTCTTCAAAAATGTATGGACAAGTCCAACAGAATATTGATGCCCTGGATAAAAAGCAGCAGTTGATTATCTATTGTATTATGTATAATTTTTTTACTGCAGCTGCATTTCTGTAGAAAAGATTATTCATTTTTTCCTTTAATTCCCATGTAGTTTTCGATTGTGGGCCTTTTACAGTTTTGTGTGGCAGCCCCAACTAATTAGCCCCCTGGGTGACTGCCCAGCTTGCCAACCCCTAAGGCTGGCCCTGCTGTCATGTCCTATTCACTTGCTGATGCAAGAATGACAAACAGATATAATTATGCTAAGCTTAATGGATGTTTGAATAAATTTAAATGCTTATATTTTTATTTTAGTTTTTATGCAATATTATGATTATTATTATTATTATTATTATTAATATCCAATATAATTATTTTTATCAGATATAAATTAATTTTTTTATTTACATGAAATATAATAGAAATACATTCTTCATTCTTCATAAAAAACTTCATTTATCAAAAAAATTTAAATTTAATCTCTTATAATAGTTTCTTTTCTATAGTGAATATTTATACATAATGAAAAATAATTTATTTTAATGTGTATATTTATTAAAAAGTTTATTTTCATAGATCAGTGGTGTTCAGCCCGTCAATCACGATCAACCGGTCGATCGCGGCACGATTTTTGGCCCATCTTTTGTTTATTCCTTCTTACAAATTTACTTAAAACTGAAAACATAATAATTTATTTATCATTATTTTGTATTATTTTTTAATTCTCTTTAAATGTATTGCTATTGTTTGTTTATTTTTTGTTTAAATTGTCAAATCAATAATTTTCTTATCACTTGGAAGTACACACATGAAAAGTTTAACTAATATTCTGCAAAAATTCTGTCATGTTTCAGATCAACATACTTGTCAGAATCCGCATTTTCAAATATGAATGTCATAAAAAAAATCAAGAAACCAAATTACAAATTATCATTTGGATAATTGCCTGTGATTGGCCACTTCTTCATACCAACCTGACTATGAAAATATTGCAAGCCCCAAACAATGGCAAATTTCACATTAACTTTTTTTTTTTTCTTTAATCAACCAACATTTTCTGTAACTTATGGGTTTGTAATCAATTTTGCTTTTTTCTAACTTTGATTTTTCAAAATAGAGATTATTCCAATGTATTTGTTTTATTTGTTGTATTAAAATAATTAAAAATGACAAATTTTTAAATACACAAAGTTTTTAGTTTCTTTAAAGTTTTTAGGGCTGGGAGAGTGGGTCCTCCAAAGTGAGTGAGCACATTTACCTGCTTAGTTGTACATAATCAGATATCAGGTTGGGGTTGATCTATATAAGAGAGTAGATCACCGAATAACTTAATATAGAAAAGTAGTTCACATAGTAAAAAAGTTTGAACACCACTGTCATAGATCATATTGATTAAATGATAATATAAAAAAATTAAACATGTCAGAAAAAAATTTTTTTGTTAAAATTTGAAAATAAAAAGTTTTAAGAACAGAAGGCAGTAATCAAATTGAAGTAAACTATAAACAATGAAAAAATATTGAGAAAAGAAAAATGTTCCAACTTGAAAGAACTATAGGTTGTGAAGTGGCAGAGTAAGCAACCTAGACCATATCAAACGTTAGTTCAAAGTGGCAGTGTACAGGCTAAGTTATGATTAAAAACTTGTTCATTGCAATTTTCATTATTGTATCTTAGTGATTTTCCAGATGATTTCATTATAGTTCAAGAGAGAATACCACTTCTCTGTTAAATTATCATTTGATTTGCCAGATTTCATATTTTTTTGTAAATTTTTCATAAATACAAAATAAGTATATCTGGTTTTCTTGATCAAAATATTTTGTCTGGAACTAATCCTCCATTTTAATGTTACATTTATGGGAAAAATCTGATTCAATTTATGTCATATCAAATAATGTTATGAATTTTGGAATGACTTAGGACATAAATTCAGGAATTTCTGTTTCTTGTATTGTGGTTCAATTTCATCACCACCAATGATCATAGTAATGGGAATAATTTTTAATATTAAAAAATATATATAAAATTTCTATATTAAAAAGACTTTTAATATAAAAATTTTTAAGCTTATAATAAATATATTTTTTAAGATAGGATAAACATATCAACAATTGATGATGTTTTGTTACAAGACAGAAATAATGCTTCAACAGAAGTTACCTTATCTGAGGAAATACAAAATGCAATATCAAATCAAGACAACACATCAAGTGAATTACAAGATGACTCTTTTATAAATATGAAATTAAGTATACAGATATTTAAAGGTCATAGTGACATGATTCAAATGATTTTAAGAGATGAAAACATTATTCTTTCTGCAAGGTTTTTAATTTTTTTAAATTTTTTCTGAATATGTTTATTTTTATTGATTATGCATAAAAAATAATTTCAGTTCAGATACAACTATTAAAGTATGGAATATTCAAGGAGAAGAAATTTGTAGTCTAAGAGGCCACATTGGTCCAGTAAAAGGAATTACTTTATTTTCAATAGATGATAGTAAAGATTTAGCTAGAAAATTAAATTGTTGTCAAACAGAAAGAATTGCAATTAGTGGATCTCAAGATTGTTCAATAAAAGTATGGATGCTACCAAGTGGTAAATACATTTTTAAAATAATTAATAAACTTCAAGCTTCAGAAAAATGTTTAATTTATGAAAATCTTTTATAGTTTAGTAATTACTGATAAAATAGATTTGTAATACAAGTGGTCCTTGAGTTACAAACGTTTATATTTATGAACAATTTTTTTTCAAATTTTTTGAAAATTGTTAAAAATTTTGAAAAAAAATGTTACATTTGTAGAATTATTTATTATGTTGGTTTGAAAGAGAGTGTCAATTTGCAATATCACAGTTGTGTTGAAATAACTGTATTCTGTACTGATTTTTTTTTATACATCTATTGTGCAAAGCTCTTTGCTTGTTAGATTACTGAAATAACTGGAAAATGAAAAATGGATAATAAGAATTATTCTGTATCTAAAATAAATTGTTTCATTTTCATGGAGAGAAATTGAATATAATAAAATGATAAGGAAGAAAAAATAATAGAAATTGCTTGTTGCTTTGGTATGAATCGTTCAACTATCCTAACAGTTATTAAAGACAAAGAACAAATTATGAAATTTAAAAGCTCTGTACCCAATAAAGTTGACAATTATTCTAAAGAGAAGAGGTGTAATAATAGATTAAATGGAAAAACTTAATTTTGTGGTTGGAAGATCAGAATCAGAAATGTATGTCAGTATCTCTTAAATTAATTTAAGAAAAGACTAAGTAGCTATAATGATGTTAACAATAAAATTGGTGAAGAATCTAATGAGAAAAAATTTTGTGCTGGTCTATGAGATTTAAAACTAGAAATAATCTTCATAACAGTGGTGAGTGGTGAGACTGCCAATGCAAGCAAATTGCCATAAAACTTGGGCAGATATTTCTTAGGGAAACTATGAAGCACAATGAATTTTCATTGTAGACATGTTCTCTCAGTCATCTTTTTCCAATATAAATCTGTTTTATCTAGAAACAGGTTTATATTGGAAAAAAGATGCCTGAGAAAACATATATTGCCAAAGAAGAGAAAAGAATTCTAGTTTTAAGATATCTAAAGATAGATTAACACTTTTACTGGATGGTAATGCAGCTAATGACTGCAAATTTAAATCTGTAATAGTCTATCATTCAGAAAATCCAAGGCCTTCAAAGAAATAAAAAAAGACCTCTCTTCCAATATATTGGAAGTCTAATGCAAAAAGCTGAGTGACAGTCAATTTTGGCATACGATATCGGTCTCGGCATTCCTGCTGAACCGCTCTTCCGATCTATATTTGAATTCAAAAATAAAAACCATTTATACGTGAATGTTTGATACTGGAAGCCTACTATATTGTTTATGGCTCTAATACTTTTTAAATGCTGCCTACATTTATAATACATTATCTGCTAAGTTTTTTCAGTTTTCTGAAAAAGCTTAGCAGATAATGTTTATATGGTATTATAAAATGTGATTTTAATTAATTAAACTGTGATTGATATTTATAAAAATTCTTTTATTTCTGCTTTAAATTAATAAATTACCATACAAAAAATATTGTTTTATATTTTCTCAGATGCATTTATAACATAGTTTAAAAATTTTAGTTTAAAATTTAAAGTTTAAAATTTTTATTGTTTATAATCTGTAATATTTTCTTTATTGGTTTTTAATATAGTTTATACTATCTACAAAAAATATAATACAATAATGAATGCAGAATCAGAACACTGATTTGAACTTAGGGCAATCAGTGTTAGCTGGCTATATTTCCATAACATCTGTCGCAGTGAAACTTTCTTTGCCCATTTTGATATTACTCTTCTACAGTGGTGCTGCCAAGAGAGTGCAAGGGAGCAATTTCACCCCCTATTACTAATATTTGTACTCTAATTTGTTCAATGATTATTATTTATATAATAGTTTTAATTGATATAAAACTAATCATAATCAATAAATATATAAAATAAAATTTTATGTATTTTTTGCATTTCAGTTTTATTCAAACAATATTTACTATTTCTTAATTTTTTTTAGTTGCATCCCCCTTACTAAATTTCTCGGTGTTTGAATAATGCTTAAATGGAGACTCAAAATATGAAAAATTTTCTTTTAAAATTTCTCCTGCAATTGCTAGTACTATATTTGATTTTATAAAAATTACATACATTTTTTTAATTTTCTTTTATAAATCTTGAAAGGAAAAGGAAAGAGGGAACATTTCACAGCTAAATATCATTAGATAAATAACTTATAAAATTTGATATGCTAACCTGAATATAGTAAAGATTGTTTATGGCATAATTTATATTCGTTTAGTGCTATAATAAAAAGGGAATGCCATAAGACTGTTAATTATATACTAAATGGAACATATTACAAAATTTGGATTTTTTAATTTGATTCTAATTTTGATAGGCAAGAAATCTAATATACAATAAAGAAACAAATCTGATATAGTTATAAAAATTTTCAATGATATATATCTAAGATGGGATATTTAATATTAAATTTCATGAATTTTTATAATCATTTTTAAAAGACAAAAATTACTTGATTGTTTTATAAATAGGAATTGATTTTATTTGTTTATATCTAAGAAATTGCACATTATAAACATGAAATTTTTTATCTAATATGCAAGCGGATCAAAATCGGTGGGGGGTCAGCTGTGTCCTCCCCTTGTAAGTTTTAAAATAATTTGCTTCAGAAATAGAAAAATACTGTAATAGCTAGCTATTGTTTTTTGATGTTTTTTTGATAATTGATAATTCTCCTGGGTATTTCCTTTCCTAGATAGTCTTCATTCTAACATCAAAATTTTCTTTTTTCCATCAAATATAATATCTCTCACCCAGCCTATATATCAAAGTATTGTTGCATCATTTAAAACATATTATCTCATAGAAACATTTAAACAGACTGCTAGGAAAATATAAGGAGGTAATTATCTTATTTTTCACAAGTTTAGTACTAAAAAAAAATTGGATTTGCATGTCAATGTGGCTCACTTGCATATTGCTAGTTGTTTTCAGAAAAGTTATATTGTTAGAGGAAAAAAAAAAATCATTGAAATAATCTAAAGAAAAAAAATGGTGGTAGGTTTAAATCAGATTCACAGTATATATCCTATGTATGCATATAATTTTTTATTAATGTTTCTGATTATTATGAAAATAATAAAATCTTAATTATACAGATTTCTATAAAATTAATTTTATTTTAAACTTTGGGTTTATAGACTATTACATGAAAAAATAAAAGATTCTTTATCATATATATTTATTTGTTTTTACAATTTTATTTGCATATGATTAGTTTAGACTATTATATTTTTATACCAACTTTAACAAATTGTATGAAAGCTGCATCTTGATGAAACTTTTGAAAAATTTTGTTTATTTTATTCAGATATTGGAATTTATTCTTATTTATTTATGATATAATATTATAAACTTGCTTTACTATATAAATTATTATTAATTAATAAAAAGAGTATACATAAGCCCATGCATTACTATGCATTGTATATAAGGTATGACAAAAGCTCTTTTTTGTCTGGATATGAATTTTCTTCTTTTGGATTTCTCCTCTAAGATTAAAATTCAAATTATGAACAAAATTTACATATGAATTAAGTTTGTAACTGAGGAGCACCTGCATAAAGTTTAATGATTAACTTGTGTTAAATATATCATCCTAATTATTGGATTTAATTTGTTATAAAAATGACATTTGTCCTATAATTATTAAATTTCTATAATAATTTTTATTAGATGATTTATAGATTTAAATCAGTTTGTTTATGAAATATATTTAATTTTATTTTTTAAATATTTAAAGAATGTATAAATAACTCATTTATCATTTCTTTTGCAGGTAAACAAGTAAAATCAATTTATGTATTTAATGGTATCACTTGTTTGTTTCCTTTAGAAGATTATAAACTATTGATTGGGACAGGTATTTCAATCAGCGGTGAAAAGTATATGATAAAAATAGTGTACACTATTCTATTAAATATAATAATTTATAATAATAATGCAAACATTTAAAATTTAATATATAGCTTAATACTGTAGTGTACCATAAAAATAATTTTTATTTTTTGAAGCTATCTTAAGGACAAAACTTGCCAATAATAATTTTTTTTAGCAAAATTTTGTATCTTCTGATTTAGTATATAGTATTTTTCATACAAAATAGCCTGTGTATAATCCTAATGAAAGCACTGTGAAAATAATTTTCTACATTTAAAAAGTTCCAATCATTTATAAATTGATACACTGTGTCATATTTTTCTGAATATTTTCATGTAGATGCATTTGTTGAAACTTACAAATAATAATTTTTTTTCTGATTCATTGTTCAACTGAGCAATGTAAATTTATGAATGCCTTAGTAATAACATAACATAAAAGCATGCAATTGTTCTGAAAGTTGTTTTTTTTTTGTAGAAGAAAGTTATTTCAATATAACAATGTAAACATATCATTTTTTATATTTTTTATTTTTAAAACAATAATTCTTTTATGAAAATTTATTGTATATTCATCTATGTACAAAATATTTTAAGAATCATAGCTTTCAGAGCATTCAAATTTTATGAAGTCATTTCTTATTACTGATGTTATATGTATAGTAATTTCAAGATTTTTATGTAATCTTATAATAGATTTGAAAAATTTGAAATCTACATTTTCTTGAACTTTATCTCTACAATTCATATTTTACAAAACAAATGTAACTTCTTGCCTTCGTACTTCATATATTAATTTATTACTTTCTCTTTAAAAGTAACAAATTTAAAAATAGATTTTTTTACTTAGTACTTTATGTTAATAATAAAGAATATAAAATATTTCAAAATAAAGTTTTATTCAATAAACAGTTTTAGGAATTGATTAGTAAAGCTCCATTTATAAATTTTAAAAAATATAGTTCTAATTTATATATACAGTGTAACCTTGTTATCTCGAACCTCTCTATCTCGAAACCTTTGATATGTGGAAAAAAATTTTTTTCTGTGCATTTTCGGCATTAAACCAATGTAATTTCTATACAAACATACAATTCAAACTTCAAGGGAGTTATAATCCAAATGAATCTAATCAACTTGCCAAATTTAACCCTTGAGATACACAATGAAAATTTTAAATCAAAATAAATTTAGATAAACTATACAAATTACTAATTATTTTTCTTCTTCAGGTAAATTAGTCAAAATTCTAGTTTAATTGTAATTAATAGATGGCGCCACTCATTGGCTTAGTAATTTGTATAGTTTATCTAAATTTATTTTGATTTAAAATTTCCGTTGTGTATCTCAATGGTTAAATTTGGCAAGTTGATTAGATTCATTTGTAATTTCTATAGTTATCTCAAAGTATTTTCTTCAAAATAGATTGCTATCTCAAATTAATTTTTAATTTTTGTGCTACAGAAGTTAAAAATACTTTGTTTAGACTCTAAAAGCAAATTTTCCCTCGCTTTCGGAGTCTAAACAAAAGATTTAAATTTAATAAAAGAACGTAAATGTGCTACCGATAACTGGAACAGGAAATTTTTTGTGTATGCTTGGAATACTGAACATGCCATACAGTAATATCATTTTCTAAGTTTCACTTCTAATTGTTGATAGGTTTTTTGTCAATATGATCATGTTTATTCAGTGATATTTTCAACCTTTGGTTTATAAGGTGCAGAAGGGCTAATTTTCATGGAGAAAAAAGATGTCTTATATAACATTAAAAACTATGGTATGCATTATTGACATAAAAATCTTTATTTAAAATTGAACCTTGATATTTTGAAAACGCTTTATATCAAATTTTTTTTTCTTCCCGTGAGATTCGAGATATTGAGGTCCTACTGTATATATGTGTATGTTATGGCCAATGCCTGATGTCTAGCCAATTCATGAAGTGGCTAGCCACTCCTAGATTTGGTCAAAGCCCGAAATATACAAGAATTTATGATTGTTTTGGGCTTTGGCTGGCCAGTTCGCGATGTGGCTGACAATCACTGGACAATTTGAGAATTGTCCAAGAAAAAGTGGCCAAAGCTAGAAGTTTTGCAGAGCTAAGTAGCAGAGTCCATTCATCCAAATTTTGCTTATTCACCAGTGAGAATGGGATTTTCTCTGTCACATCATATGTTGATCTTACAATACTGATGCAAGAGATTATAGAACTTATCTACCCACTAATATGAATGGGACTGTCTCTCAGAGTAAGGAAAAGGATAGAGATGTCCTTTTGTAAGATTTCTGTAATCAGTTTATTGTAATACATTATGGATTTTTTTTTTTTTTTTTTTGTATTTTCCCATAAGGTAAAAAAAAAGATAGAAATGAAATACCATATTTATGAACAATTCTGGCAAAGATGGTAAACTTTTTAAAAATTTATTATAATAAATATAAAGTGTTTTTAGCATTATATATATTATGGATAAAATGATTAATACAGGCATTATTTATAATACCCGGTTATTAATAAATAATATTAACAAACAAAATTGGGCATTATAATAATTACAATAGTTATTACAATAAGTTTATTTTGGAAATTCCTTTGCATATGGCTTATAACAAAATAATTTGTGAAAATCTCACAAACTAGAATATTTTTGAAAGGTAAATATTATTAACTGTTTTAATTAAATGTTAACAAAATGTATTTTTAATAAAATTTTATAATTCTCTCAACATTATGATAAAATCATAAAAATCAACTTAAAGGAGATGAGAGGAGTGATCATTCCTCTCCTTTAAGTTGATTTTTATGATTTTATCATAATGTTGACTGAATTATAAAATTTTAAAGCCCCTACTGCTTTTAATACTGATGAAAAGATATTATCATCACTTTTCCCAACCATATGATAGCGATATTCATATTGACCTGTCAATATGATAAATTATGATAAACAATGTAAAATTTATTACAATGCACGATTTTTTTTGTCATTATTCATAATAGATGGGCATTATAAATAATGTTCATATTAATCACTTTGTCCATAACATATATAACTTTTAGTGTGAATCTATCGTTGTTTTAAAAAATATAGTAAATATTCTCAAAAATTCAGTACACTTTTAATATCTTTATTCGTTTAATTTAGCAGTTATTAATTGATAAAATTTTAAATATCAATTTAATTTTAATATACAGGTACTCCTCACTTTACGACCTATCTGCTTAACGACCACTCGCACTTACGATCAATTGAGTTTTGATCTGCAATTCGGAAAATCCCCTTTCTCAGCTTGAGTGTTGGTCAGTGGGGAATGGTGACATGCGCACTGAGCATACTTTAGGCTTGCTTTAGGGTTGATTTAGGGTCAGATTGGGCTACAAGTAGCGAATTGGGCTACTTTTGAAAGTTTAGCGCTACTAAATTTTTAATTTTGCTACTTGCGACTTTTTGGGCTACTTTCAACAAATGATAATATGTACGTATATATGTCTTTTTATGAATAAATTTGAAATTTGTTGCATAATTTTTATAGTTTTATAATTTTACAACGATCCTATATTCCCGGCGCAAGCTCCTCGCTTATCAACAAATTCGCTTAACGATGTAGTCGTCGGAATGGAACTCGGTCGTAAAGTGAGGAGTACCTGTATTGATAATAAAATGCATTTTTGTAGCTATAAATTATATATATCATTTTTATTATTTGGTTTTTATTCTTGAAATTAAAATTAAAGAAAAGAATTTTGCAAATTCTTATAGGAAATTGTATTCTAAGTGTTATTTCTTTCATATGATTTTTTGAGCTATTCATTAAAAAGATTTCTCTCATATTTTTTCAACTGTAAATCATTTTTCCTTTTGACATGTTATATGCTAACTAACTACATACTAACTATAAACAATGTTACTATTGTTTTCTTTGATGTATTTTTCAAATGGAAAGACATTTTTTGCTTCATTAATTTTTCAGTTTAAATAAACTATTTGAATACTGTTTAGCTTTTCTCTTTATTTTCGAAATAATTTTTTCGACTTTGATTAAACTAAAAAGATTTTCACAGTGGTAATTACATGAGTTAGAATTGGTATGATCAATTTTGCAAAACTTCTAACTTTGGCCACTTTTTTCTTGAACAATTCTCAAATTGGCCATTGATTGTCGGACACATCATGAATTGGCTGGCCAAAGCCCAAAATAGTCATAAATTCTCATATATTTTGGTCTTTGGCAAATGACTTGGCCAAATCTAGAAGTGGCCAGCCACTTTGTGAACTGGCCATAACATATATATATATATAGGATACCAAATTCAGGTTCTTATTTAAAAGAGTACAAGGCATAATAAAAAACAAGCTTAACTTTTAAATTGTTAATCAGTAAAAATAAATATAAACAAAGAAATAATGTTTTTCTGCTCCACTTTTACTATATAATAAAAGTGACTACTAGTCTACTTTGACTGTAGACTACATTTAAATAAATTTAACTAACTTATTAAAGAAATCTTTATTATAACTGTAATACTGCACATATATATTATGATAACAATATATAATAATTCACAAAACTGTAATAAAAATACTATTGCAATGAACTTAACATCATATCACACTTAATAAAGCTCTTAGCAGGATAAAATAATTTATTGATGGAAACATTTCAACCTTCTCAGTGATGCTAGATTATCTGCATAGCATAGACATTGTGAGGCTTATATGCCATGCGTAAATGTAGGACAACTGAGAAGATTGGAAACATTTCTTTCAAGAAATTATTTTATTTAGCTAAGAGTTTATTAAATGTGTATTTTGTCAAAACAAGATAAATTTAAATTTAATATCACACTATTGCCATCAATTGGTATTCATAAAAATGATCAAAAATTTGTTAGAAATAGAATTTTATCAATACCAGTTGATGGAAATAGTGTGATATTAAAATATTATTGATATTTTTAAATTTATAAATTTAAAAAATATCAATAATTAATTAGAAAATTTTGAACTACATTAAGACCAGATCATATTACAATGCAAATACCATACAATATATATATATTTCAATAATAATAAAATACTGTTATGATGTTTTATTATACATATTTATAGAAATGTAGTAATTGTAGGGTTTCAGATAGGCCTTTCTTTTTTTTGCTCATATTTAATGTCATAGATTCTGACATTGTACTGTTTATAGGCGGGCATCTAATACGAATAAACAACAATAGAACTAGACTTTATTCACTCATACATTTATTGTAATTTCAGTCTTAAGATCTCTATGAAACAAAAATCTAGTAAACTATTGGATCTACAGAAAATTTATTCTTAATTAATTAAATAACTTTTCTATTTTATAATAATTAATTTAGCATTTAATTTTAAGTATATTGTGTATGGTAATTGAATTTTGTTAATTTCTATAATAACAATGTCAGATTTTAAATCCAAAACCCTGCATGATTTTTGGCTTTCCAAAATTTTCATCAAATATAAAAATGAAAATTCTTCCAAAAAATCTTTTTGAATTGCATACAGTAGAAATGTAGATAAGATAATTCAGGATATCTTCCATAAGTTAAGGAATTGGAATGGATGTAACATTGTTATAATAATAATATCAGATTTTAAATGATTTTATTAATTGTAAAATGATGATCTACCAACTCACATGATAGGGCGATGAGCCACTTTACAGTGCTTTATCTTCATCAAACTTTCTCATCTAATTAAATGAATATTTGTAAAGTTTTAAATAAGTTAATAATTTCAATTCCTTGTCAAAACTTCTAAAATATTTGTAAGAATTTATGTTGTAAAGCTAATGAAACTAGCCAGGAGAACTTAATTATTTTTGAATGATCTTTTAAATCAAGAGAGGGAATGGAATGCTATACTTGTCAAATAAGCTCATAAACAATACTTAAGAGAGAAAAAACCAATAGATCCAATGATGAAAGGTCATGAGTCCTGAAAGTAAATCAGCATAACTTTGTTTTGACATTTTTTTCTGCCAGTCTGATGCAAGAACAGTATTGCCCTTGTCAAATGAATACTCAAGTTTCAATTCAAACTTTCTCTTTAGTTTGGTATGATTGGAGAATTTAAAGAAAATAGCAGGGAATAAAGTATATGCTAAAAATAATAATCAGGAATTTTATGATATGTATAAAAAGAAACTCACTAACCAAGAATTAATGAAACTGAAAGCTATAAGAGTTTTGCTCTGGCTTAGCTCTGTCTCATATCTCTTGCAAGACTCTCTTGCAACTCTCCTTTTCTGCTTATGTCTGTGGTTGGAGTAGTATTATCATCTTGTGTTTGTCAGTATTTTTGTCTTTAGTCCAAAGAAATTAAAAAAAATATTATTCAGCAGAGAAACTAAAAAAAGAATAAGAAAAGGAAAAGATTCTCTCTCATAGATATGTTTATGGATCATGCATTAAACTACCTTACAACCCTGATAAGTCAGAATTAAATTTTTTGTTTAGCTTTATTTGTTGTCTTTTATTCCATGCTACTTGTCTTCAATTTATATTATATTTGAAACTTAATTATTTTTTATTATTACAGTGTATCTAATAAATATTATATTTTATATTTTTTAAATTATTTAGATTGCAAAGTCTCTAATTTTTACAAACACCAATAATAATAAATAAATCTAATAATAATCTAACCTAATGGTTTAAATGACTCTGCAAATCCAAAGTTTGTCCTGAGCTCAGGTCTTTTATTACTTTTTAACTCAAGTATATTCAAATCCAAAATAATCTATCAAAACTTAACATCTAATCGGCAAAAACGAACAATCGGAAACTTATAACTAGAAGTAACAAATAAGTGTTAGATCTAAAACGACAAAACAGTGTTAGAAATTTATGCTAATAAATTGAATAAATTCTCAAACAAAGTTTAAATAATAAAAATATAAATTTATTAGACTCAAAAACACTTACAAAAGTGCAAACAAAGCTTTATTTAAACAATAATAAAGCAAAATTCAAATAACCAACAAAACTTATTTAATCAAAATTCAAATATCCAAAATCAAGTTATTCACAATAACTATATCCTTAAATACTAATTAATTCTACTACCTCCACCATTGATACAAACTTCAAGCAATTGTAGACTTTTACAACAAATTTGAATGTCACTCTTCCAGTTCTAGCTCAATACAACACCTCGCTATGTCGTTGGACACATACAATTTTATACCTTGTGACTTATAGTCCTGAATTGGCTCATTTGCATAAAGTCGCATACAATTTCAAATTTATTAGTTTACAGAGTAATCAATTCATGTCATCCTCTTTACAAAATTATATACCGAACAAAACATCAATAAGAGATCATTCTTATATTCTCACATCGGATCAGTGGTAAATTTATTTAGATGAGATGACGTCACTAACCGAGAGAGTTCATTCGGTAGATGGGTTCCCATTCCATAACACGTGATTGCTAAATATTGAGACAGAGAACATGGAAAGTAAGTCAACTCTTAAACTAAAATATAATATAATACTGAAAATAATGATAAATAATAAAAGAGCATAATAAAATAATAAACAGGATAGGTCAGAGTTAACTTCCTCACAAGATGTCTATTATTTCTTCATTACTTCACTTTCTGAACTTCTGATTCATCACTTACTTATACTTACTTCTAGTTTGATCAAAATCCGAAGTGTGCTTTTATAATATTCATCACTGTGCTGGATCAATATTCTAAATTACTCTTGGTGTCACGACCTGACATCAGGATATTAGTTTTGTTGTTTGATTTTCTAAAAAGAAAATTGTAAATAAATGAAACTTTTAAGTTTTGCCAATTTATAATTGATAATAAATGAAATATGATCAGAAGGCTGGTAACAAAATGAATGAAAGATAAATATTATAAATGAAAATATAAAAACACTATATTGGATAATAATGTTTTAAAAAATTATTAACGGTGCTAGGTTTCAAAAATATTCTTCAATATCCTCTCCTTTCTTTAATAAAATTATTAATTGCAATTTATATGATGATAATTAAGAACCTATTTAACTATAAATTGAAAGAATCTATATTTTTAGTTCGAAAACCATAATTTTAATATATTTCTATTCGGTTTAATTTTGCTATAAAATTATTTATTTTTAGAGAGTGGAAAGATTGAAATCTGGAATATTTTAGAGGATACAAATATATATTCCATTCAAGCATATGATGATTTAGTTTTAACATTACAAGTAAGATTTATTTATTATGAAATTCTTTTTATTTAAATATATTTTATATATGTTCTGCATGCATTAAAATTTATATTTAATGTAGTTCAACAATCAACATGTCTTTAGTTTATCTAAAAATGGAATTCTCAAAGTTTGGTATTATGTTAATCAGCAATTAGAAGATCATACACAAAATATAGAATTTCAGAATCAGAATGAAAATTGGATTTGCTTCAGTTTATATGATGATAAATTATATTTAGCCAGCAATGAATGGGATATATACATCTTAAGTTTAGCAGCAAGTAAGAAAAAATTTTTTACACATATATGTTTTAATTACATATTCAAATGATTTAATTTCCTCAGTATTAAAAATCCAATTTTTTTATCTTGAGTCTTTTGAATTAACAAGGTTTTATTGTATTAATTTTGTTTTTTTATTCTAAAGCTTCCAATAATATTGGTAGTTTCTTTCTTATTTGCTTTAAAATTTATTATTCTGATATGTTATAATCAAATTAAATTAATTCATCTATGTACTATAGCTTTTTATGCAAGAGATCAAAATTTTTAAATGAATAGATAATTTATATATCCTATCTATTTAGTATTTCAGCTTTCAAGATGGACTGAAATTGTTTTCAATGAGCATAGAAAATATGTTTTCAGTTTCAAAAAGGAAATTAGTGTTATAAAAATATGTACACCAAGAAAATAATGCCAATATATTATTGAAACATTATATATTACCACTTTCTTTTCTTAGCACTTAGGTAGGATACAAAAAGCTTTATTATAGTTATTATATAGTCACAGAAACATTTTCAGTCTATTTGATCCTCATCAGCTGTACCTATATTACAATATTACCTACATATACTATGTAAGACATAATAACATTTAAAAATTAAACAGAAAAGTTGTAGGGTTTTTGGATTTTCTGTCCTATCGCCCATAATGACCACCCTTCTCTTATAGTTCACACATTTTGTTTACTGGTCTTTCAGTAGGATACATTGACCAATTGGGATTTTCTATTAAGTTATGAAATAATAGTAGACAGTTGGTGGTGGTATTATCTGTTAATCTCTGTTTTCCTGATTCTTTCAGTTTTAAGGACTGTTATTGGTGTTTTTATGTTAAGATTGGTTTTGATGTTTCCTTAACACTTTTGAGGGCTGTAATTGGTGTTACTTGACTTTTCACTAGTTGTAGTGTTACAGTTGGACCTCTGTGATTCTTTTGCAGGGTTGATGTCAATTGCCGTTTCTGGATTCCTCATAGGTTCATTCTTTGTTTCCTTCCTCAGTTTGTGAGCTGAGGAGAGCAGGGGATGGACTGGGCAGTAGCCCAGAGGTGTTGTTTTATTATTATTATTATTATTTAAATTTTATTTAATAAAAATTAATAAAATATATTAAAATAAGATTTATTACAAAAAATAATACAAATATCTCCTAACTTAAATATCAATCATTATTAAATAATTTTATTGGAAATATTTCTTATTTTTTACTAAATCTTCATTGCAGTGATCTTTTAACTTACATATATATATATAACATAATTATATTGAAAAGTTATTGTAATCATAATTTATTTGTACACAAGCAATTTAAATATACAAGTATCATTTTAGGTTTTTTAAATACAGAAGATCTCTGACTTTACTTTAAGTCAGAGATCTTCAGTTAATTTTTCCCAAAAATTCCATTTAAATCAAAAACTGCATAAGTCCAACAATGCAGATATATACAAATGGGCATATTAGAAAATGGAATGGCCAAATGAAATTTATAAGTATAATTTAAGCATAGATAAGAAAATCTAAGGCCATAAGTGATATTTTTACAAAAAAGTAAATTGTTTAATAAATTTTTAGTGTTTTATGGAAATTCAACATCAAAAAAAGACTTCCTCATCTGTATATCTCTGAACCATGTAACTTGTAACTAGATCAGGAACCTATTTTGGAAACAGAAATACTAATATTAAGGAATTTTTGTGTGTCCATATTCTTAATACCATATTGATTACTGTGCTTTTCCACAAACTGATTGTACTATTTATTTTTTATTCAGATAGATTTTTCTCTATTAAATATGCAAGATTTAAAAATACATGTAAATAAAAATTTAATAATTAAAATATAATTAATTGTACAAATCACATTAACTAGCAATCAAAACAATAGTTCCCAAACTTTTTTATTCTGGATTATACTTTAGAATGAAAATTTGCCAAACCACACCAAATTTTTTATTGATAAGAATACCAATAATAAATCTGAAAATTTCTGAAATTCTACAGGTTTTTGTAAATATAATATGGTAATATTATATCACATGTAACAAAATAAATAAGAAAATGACCTTCATATTTATTCTCTGGCATATGAAATTTTTCAAAATGTCTCAAAATCATTGTGTGTCTTTGAATCTTCCTGCCACATCTGCCATTCTCTCTCACAGTACCAGGATGGTGTATCACACCATTTAGGAACTACTGAACTAAAACATAAAATATTCAAATATGTGAATTTGATCATCCTATCATTTGCCAAAAAAATTAAATATTTTTTCCATTATCTTAAAAAAAATATTTTAGTTCTAATTGTTGTAAACCTATTACATTTTAATAGTTTGTTTGGAAACACTTTATCATAGCAAAATTTAAAAGTAATTCTTAGAGCTAATTTTGAAATTAAGTTTTTTGAATTTCTTCGAAATTTCAATTTTTTTAAATTTTTACATTTTATGATTAAACATCCAAAGAAATATATGCAGAAAATCAAAAATTGTCTTTAGCATCAGTTTTGGATTTTTGCATATACTTGGTATTTTAAGCACCATATTATATATAGTGGGTGATCAGTTAATGAACAAATTGGATAACAAACACTTTCGCAAAAGATTTTTATGTTCGGATAACGAATACTTCACAGAACAAACTGTGGGACCCACAGACTGATGGAATGACAGGTGGGCCTGATGGCTGCATGGTAAAGCTGTGGCTTATTATTTTGGAGGATGCAGGCCCATTCCTCCAATTTTTCAGGAGGGGTCCAGGCCCAGCCCGTTGAACTTCATCCTTCAACTATCTGTTTGACCCCATCATGGGTGTTGGCCGGCCTGTGATGAGCTCTATAAGTAGCTGCTGCCAGATAAAAATATCTCACGAGGATATGGCGGCTTAACTAATCTAACAGAATGACAGGCTTAGGTCTTGTGCGTTCATGGAAATATGGGTAAGGATGGGAGAACAGTAGTTTTTCTTGATTAAAATGAACTCAGAGACAACTTAAAACAAATCAATTTTTTCGTCTGAAGAACAGTAATTTTTCCTGATTAAAATGAACTTGAAGACAACGTAAACAAATCAAACATTATTAAAGAAGGTAAGAGAGAGATTTTACAATTTTTTGGTCTTAGAATAAGAGAGATTTTTACAATATTTTGGTCTTAGAATGCACCCATACCAGGATGAGGTCAATAGGCTTGGGATCTCTACAACAACAATGTTATTAATCATTTCCGAAAAATTCTGAAGAAGAGAGAAAAGCAATCAATTTTTCAATCCTGAAGAAGAGAGAAAAGCAATCGACATTGGACAGATTTTTTATTATCCTGAAGGAGAGAGAAAAGCAATCAATATTGGTCAGATTCTTTATCAAAATAAACATAATAGATTGAAATGCAAGACTAAGATTCTTTAATGGAAAATAAACATAATAGATGAAAATGCAAGACTATGTATGTATATATTATTGTTATTACATATAAATAAACGTAGTAAGAAATTACATAATCTTTAACGGAAAATAAACATAATAGATGAAAATGCAAGACTATGTATAAATCCTGAAGAAGAGAGAAAAGCAATCGGGACAGATTCTTTAACGGAAAATAAACATAATAGATTGAAATGCAAGACTATGTATGTATATATTATGATTATTACATATAAATAAACCTAGTAAGAAATTATATAATTTTTTATCTATTTTTTTGGGTCCCTAGAACAAATTAATCAAATTCCCATAAAAACCTATGGTAAATCAATGATCAGTTAACGAGCAATTCGGATAACGAACATTATCTTAGAAAGGATTATGTTCGTTAACCGATCACCCACTGTATCTAATGTTACAAGTCCAAAAATCAAAAATTCATAAAAAATAAAGTTTTATAGATTCATTTTTTCTGTATTTATATATTTTGGCTACTTGAACTCTAAAATTTAACAATGCAGCTTAAAAATATTTATTTACATTAATATGTATATAATTTCTTCTGGTTTATGTTTTGGATGGAACTATTAATGTTAATAGTGATTCTTATTATATTATAACATATTAGATTTGATTAAAATAGAATCAATAATTCTATTTAATCCATGAATTAAAATATAAATTTTCTTTATGCTTCTATATACATAAATAGACAGACATCCATACATGCATGCAGATAATCATTTTTGTGAAAATACAGAAGGAAATAAAAAATATTTTATTTCCTATTCAGTAATTAATTCATCAGTTATATTTATTGTAAATATACAATAAATGGAATTAGTGAGTTAAATTAATTGAATATTATATGTAACCATATACTTATACAGGTAATAAAATTAAATAATTCTCACTAATTCCAATAAATGGAATTAGTGAGTTAAATTAATTGAATATTATATGTAACCATATACTTATACAGGTAATTCTTTATTTATGCCAGTGTTAGGTTCCACTATATTAATTCATAATTCAAAATATTGTAATTTGAGGTAAAATTATTATAGAATGAATTACTATTATAGAAATATAAATATTATACACTCAAGTGGTCTCTTTTGTTCTATTTACAGAAGTTTCTAGAAATGTGTAGAAATCCATGTAAATCATGTATAATAGTAACAAAATCTATAAAGATACAAATTTCATTAATGTTGAAATTATGCAATATGAAGCTTCACAAATCGAAGGTTACCTGTATTAATATTTTCTTATTCTTATTGATTTCTCTTGCTTTTTATATATCTAAATCTTGAGACATCTTATTTCTCAATCAATGGGATAGTGAGAGAACCTGCAAATCTTACAATGCAGAGATCTCAGGAAAAAAAGAGAGTCCAAATTTGGTGATTGTGTGTAAAAGGCATTGCATAAATTTTAAGAATAATATATTACATAAATAAAGCATAATTCATTATTTAAGCACTGGAATAAAAGGTTGAAAAATATTTTAAATTTTCCTAATTCTTAAATAATAATTAATGAGGCATCTTTTTCATTTAGATCAGAATTAAAAACATTTATAAACAAACCCATTTTAAAATAATAATAATTTAGATTGAAACATTTTTCATTACATAAATTCAAGTAAAATTATTTAATTTTATTTAATTACCATTAAAATTATTATTTGTGCATATTATGATAATATTTTATAATATATTGATATTTTACAAATACATTGTAAATTAATGAATTTTTATTATTAAGTGATTCTTCTTAAATTATATATATATATAAAGATCTGAGTATACTATTTGCAAGGATCCTCAATTTTTTTGAATTTGAGGATCCATTGTTCTTAATTCATTCGTTATGTGATTAGGATCTTCATTCTCTCCAAATGTCCACACTATATCAACAAACTTCTTACTCATCATTCACTTTTATTTTCTCTTTTATCAATCATTCATTCTTGACTCTCTTTCTCTCTCTCAACTTTTTGTACACATTTCTTTTAATATCTGTAATCTACTATATTCAACTTATTTGTTGTCTTTCTTTGCATATCTAATTTTTAATTCTATATAGTAATTTGATCAAACACAAATATATACCAAACTATTTTATTTGACAAATAATACCATATCAATTTCAATTGAAATGGTAAATAAGACGGTATTGATGATTGCTATTGACGGTTATTAAGACGGTTAATGATAGATGTTACTGTATATGTCAGTACTGATAGCCAACAAACATGTTGACTTAGTTAAAGATGATTCAACTGAAATATGGTAAATATTTTATTTGACAAATATATACCAAACTATTTTATTATTTTGAAAAATATTTATTTTTCACTATGGAGTAGATTTTATTTACTTCCTTTTTATCAACAGTACACACAAAATATATTTATACTTTTTTTTTATATTAGCAACAATTCAACTATATGTCTTCTATGATTTATTTTATCTTAATTGTTTATATATCAACATAAATTATTATTTTAATATCTGGATATTAATACAGGGTGATCATAAAGTTCAGCATCAGTTTAAAGTTTAATAACTAAAGATCTACAAATAATGGATTTATTTGTAGATCTTTAGTTATTAAAATTTAAATCCAGTATAAGACTTAATAATTACACAGTATTTTTATTCTTAAGAACCTATATTAATTTATTTGAATTGTGCTATGTGGCATTTCCTACATGTGTCATTTGTTAATGTGCTGTCTTTCAGTATGTATTCAGTATTATTATTATTAATTTTAATATTTAGCCAGGTTTTGATGTTTCCTTGACAGCTTGAAGGCTGTTATTAGTGTCCCTCAGCTTTTCTCTTGTTGAGGTTCTTCCAATAGGTTTCTGCATTTCTGTTTGTGGGGCATTATTGTTCACAGTTCCAGGTTTCTTTCTCTTCTGTTCTTTCGATATTATATTAAAAAAGACATCGCATTAAAATAGAAATGACACCATAATTTTGCTCTCCGTCATTCTTGTGGTATGAATTATAGGGAAAAATTCACACTGTGCAGTTTTTTCAATTGTAGTAGTTTGGCTTAAATGAAATTTAAGTTTAAAAGAAACCTGTACTGATATAAGCAATAAAGATAGTCAATTAGTAGTGATGTTAAAAAATTATGGTCGTCAAGAATATCAAGAAATACATGAATTAGTTTCAAATACAGATTCTTCTTCATAATAAAAACTTATATGAAAAAATAAAATAATCAGTGATTGAAAAAGATGATAGATTAAATAATAAATCAGTAGTAGCATAAATAATTCAATAATTTTTATAAAATTGTATTATTGTAAGTCAAATTGTTGTGTTGCTATGGCAATGACGGTTCGTTTCTCTACACGTGGTAATGATAGTGGCAATCTTAGGCTGAATTTCCTAATGCCCGTTATCTTGCCTTATAATTGAACATACAGGCACAGGTATTTAGATTTATATATATTATATATAATATAATATAGATTAGATATCTCTAATAATCATATCTGCGAATAATACGTGATCGTTAAGCCTAACCAAAGTTTAACATAAGTACCACGTGGTCACTAAGCCTAATCAAAGTTTAACTTAAGTATATTAGGCTAAATAAAGTAATGTAAGCTATAATCAATAGAAAATTAGAAAAATATTTAAAAAATACCTTAAAAACCTTTTAATATGAAAGCTTAAGTTCAATAATTTAACGAAATAATATACAGTTCAATACTCGATATCCGCCATTAAAAGCAGTCTCATTGGGTTATAATGGTCACGTTCAAGAATCACATGTCCATTATGATCCAATGAGACTGCTCAGTTACTAAGCAGACGATCTTAGTAATCTAATGATATCGGTCAGCTAACATGTCACGTGGTCACTGTAACCCAATGAGGTGGTTCAAATAACGTTGATCTTCCATCTTTGATTTTTATCTAGTAATTTATGCCAATTATAATTAAAAAAACAAATTTCTAATAATCAATACCTATCTTCAGGCCTCCCTGACTAAATCCCCCAACGAACAAAAGTTGTTTCATAAAAATCTATTCAGTCGTTCTGGTGTTTTAAGTGTACACGTGCGCTCAGGCATTTCAGATTTATAATATTTATAGATATAGATTTATTTCAGAAATCAATTTGATTAACTCTATCTTCTAATGAAAATTGTGGCAATAATGCAATTCAAATGTTTATAAAAGTGTCATATTATGTCTAAGACCGTTTTTGAATTTACCCTTCAAACATAAAATAAATCACTAAAACTGCTTAACCTTTAATATTAAAGTCCGAAAAAAGCACCATAAGCAGTGAAAAAATAACGTATTTAATTAGACAAAAACGTTTTCGGTATTGGTACTACCATCATCAGTTGTATATACAAGAATACAATGAATTAGAACAGAACAGAGGAATTCTTTTAAATTTAAAATTAACTAATTAAAAATAGAAAGTGAAAAAATATATAAAATTCTAAAATAAACATAAATTACGTAAATATACGCAAAATAGTATTAAAATAAATCGTAAATAACATAAATTATGTAAATATACGCAATATAGTAATAAAATAAATCGTAACATAAATTATATAAATATACATAATATAGTATTAAAATAAACCGTAAATACACCAGCGGTATTGGAAAATACACATATACCAAAGGAAGGCAAATAAAAGTTATTATAAGTCATTGCATATAGCATATCTCCATGCTGCGCTTAGTCCGTCAGCTTGTTCTCTACTGCTTGAAGATGTTGTTACTATTCTAGACGATATCTTGATTCCCGGATTTTGCCTCTGAACTCTTATGTAAAGACCCTGCCTGTGCACTCTTTGAAACACTTAATATACTACAAGATATACCAGTTTTTGAAAAGCTAGTTGAACCTTTAGATGATCTAGAGGCTGAAAAGCTTAGATGGTCTTTTATTAACGAACTTAATAGAAAGAACACCTATAGCAAAACTCCCCCCACAGGCAACTTCCAGATATGCGACTCCAATGTCCGACAGACCCTTGATTGGCTAGTAGATCAGGACTTAATTATAACGAAGGATGATAAATCTAAAAAACTAGTCTTGTTAAATAAGAGCTCTTACGACGCCTACATTTTACAGTTTGTGCAGGAATCTAAAGCAATAGTGCTACCAAAAGACCCCACTAGCACACTCGTTAATAGTGTTAACCGCCTCCTCAAACATCGTAATTTGCCGGAATTTATCTGTAAAAATAAGATAGTCAACCCTGCTTGCCCCAGGGTATTTGCTTATATCAAAACCCATAAAGACCCTATAAAAGCACGACCGATTGTAGAGAAGATGCGCTCCCCGACTTATCTTATTGAGAAGCACCTAGCTAAATGGTGTCATAGTTTTTTAAAACC
>AYEL01049039.1:0-10983 GCA_000484575.1 Olivierus martensii | reverse complement strand
AACATATTACTCTTTAATTTTTAGCTATTTCTGTGCATTTTTGAATTAGTTTTGCAAAATCGCGAATTCTAATGAACACCAATAATAATAATTATAACTAAACCTAATGGTTTAACGACTCTGCAAATCCAGAGTTCGGCCTTAGCTCAGGTCTTTTACTACTTTCTAACTTAAATATAATTAAATCCATAACAATCTAACAACAATTAATGTTTAACTGGCAAAAACAAATAACTGGAAACTTACAACTAGAAGTATCAAACAAGTGTTAGATCTAAACAACAAAATAATGTTAGAAACTTATACTAGTAAATTAAATAAATTCTCGAAACAAGTTAAATAACAAAAAATATAAATTTATTAGACTCAAAACACTTACAAAAGTGTTAACAAAGCTTTATTTAACCCTTGAAAATAACAATAATAAGGCACAATTCAAATAGCCAACAAAACTTATTTAATCAAACTCCAATATCCAAAAATTCAATTATTCACAAGAAATAAACCTTAAATACTACTAAAATTCTAATACCTCCACCACTGATACAAACTTCAAGCAATTGTCGATCTTTACAAGAATTCAAATGCTACTTAGCCAATCTTACGTCAGTACAACACCTCACAGTGTGGTCAGACACGGGTGGTTTTACACTAAGTGATTACAGTCCCGAGATTAGCTCATTTGCATAATTTCGTGTCACAATATCAAATTTATTAGCTTACAGAGTAATCAATTCATGTCATCCTCTTTACAATTTAATTATATACCGAACAAAACATCGATAAGAGATCATTCTTATAGTCTCATATCGGATCAGTGGTAAAACTTATTTAGACGAGATGATGTCATTAGCCGGGAAAGCTCATTTGGAAGATGGATGTCCGTTCCGTAAATGCGTGATTGCTAACTATGGAGACAGAGAATGTGGAAGTAAGTCACCTCTTGAATTAAAATATAATATGTTAGATATTATTGAAAATAACAATAAATAATAAAAGAGCATAGTAAAATAATAAACAGGTCAGATGAATATTTATATATAATGAAAAATAATTTATTTTTAAATTTATATTTATTAAAAATTTCATTTTTAATAGACTGTATTGATTAAATAATAAATATAAAAAAATACTTATCAAAAAATTTTATTTACATTAAATTAGAAAATAAAAAGTTTTAAGAACATTAAGCAGTAATCAGATTGGAATAATCTATAAACAATAAAAAATATCAAGAAAAGAAAAATGTAATTTGAAGTATCTATGGTTCGAAGTGGCACAACAGCAAGCAATCTTGGCTGTACAGAATTATAGTTCAAAGTGGCAGCATACAGTTTAATGTAAACACACTGTTTTTATCTAATTTAGCAGTACTGATTTGATAAATTATTTCATTTGGTTTTACATTATCAATAATAGTTGCTAGTAACACAGGTATGTGTATTGTTTCTCCTTTTATTCTTTATATCATGGTGAAAACTCTTCTTTCTTTGGTACAGCACATTGCACTGTTCAGTTTAGGCTTCAAGTATGAAGTAGGTAGTACTATACATACTGTGAATACCTCTTGGGAATTTTCTGTTTGTTGAAAATAGTAGTGTCAGTTTCCAATCTTCCCTATTTTAATGGTTTCTTATGGAAATTTTTATTTCAATTTGCGTTGTTTCAGTCTGTATCATATTTTTGAAGAATACATTTACAATACAAAGTGGGGTCTAAGTGTACTGTTTAAATTAAAAACTTAATACTTTGATGAATTAAAAGCAATTGTCCTCATAATTTATGCTGTATCTATTATTCAACCTAATTTTGAAACCTATCACTTGGATGATTTGTGATTTCTATTCAAATAGTCTTTTTCAACCTTTTTCCTTAATTTTCTATAGCTATTTTCAGAGTTTCTATTAGTATGTAGTATGCAAGTATAAAAACTACAGTAATACCCTGCTTAATGTTACCCAGTTTAACATTATTTCACTATAACGTTATTCAAATTTTAAATATTTTTTCTATAAAAAATTAATGAAAAAATTTTTTTCAAACCTTTGTATTATTTATGTAATTCTAAGTTATATATTAAATGAATTTCATAAAATGTAATAAATTGTATTTATTTTTCATTGATCCCTTATTTTTGCAGACATACCCCGTTTAACGTTATGAAAATTTGGAACACATCATTCATGTTAAGTGGAGTATTACTGTATTTTTAATATGATGGTTAGTTCATATATGAATAAATGCTCCTGGATCCAGATTACTGGAGTTCAGGTAAACTGCCTATCTCCAGACCAAGACTCCTGAGAGTACAACTTCCAGTAGGATTGGTGACCAAAGCCCACAGGGATGAAGCCTCTAGTATATAATATTCTTAAGCAGGGCCGGCTCATGCATAGGCACTGTGAAACTGCAGCACTCCCAATTTTTCTCAATATGTAAACATATTTATTAATTTATTTATATTTGCTTGTAATATTTAATTTTATCATCAACAACCCTATACAATTCTCTTATTTTGTATAAAAAATTAAACAATATTTTTTCATTTTTAATTTTTTTTAATTTTTACCATAATTTTGCTATTTTATCTAAATATGTATACACTGTATTTAAAGTATGTATGCATATTTCAAAAGTTGCAGCACTCCATGATTTCAAATCATGAACCTCATCTGTTCATAAGTTTCTAAAAAGTACAGTGGGTGATTGATTTAACGAACATAATCCATTCCAAGACAATGTTCGTTATCTAAATTGTTCATTAACCGATCATTGATTTACCATAGGTTTTTATCGGAATTTGATTAATTCATTCTGGAGACTCAAAAAAAACATAGATAAAAAATTATATAATTTTCTTACTACGTTTATTTATATGTAATAACAATAATATACAGTGGGTAATTGGTTAACGAACATAATCCGTTCCAAGACGATGTTCATTATCCGAATTGTTTGCTAACCAATCATAGATTTACCATAGGTTTTTATGGGAAATTAATTAATTCATTTCGGAGACTCAAAAAAACATAAATAAAAAATTATATAATTTTTTACTATGTTTATTTATATGTAATAACAATAATATATACATACATATTCTTGCATTATAATCTGTTATGTTTATTTTCCGATAAAGAATCTGTCCAATATCGATTGCTCTTCTTTCTCCTTCAGGATTTTTCGGAAGTGATTAATAGCATTGTCGTGATAGAGATCCCCAAGCCTATTGACCTCAACCTGGTATGGGTGCCATTCTAAGGCTGAAAAATTGTAAAATTTCTCTCCTATCTTCTTTAATAAATCTTTGATTTGTTTTACATTGTCTTCGAGTTCATTTTAATTGGGAAAAACTATTTTTCTTCCATCCTTACCCATAAATCCACGAACACGAAAGCCTAAGTAGTCATTTCGTTAGGTTAGTTAAGCCGAAATATCCTCATGGAATATTTTTATCTGCTGGTGCCACTTACAGAGCCGCCATCATCACAGGGACCAACACCCATGATGGAGTCAACCGGAAGGATGGGTTTCAACGGGCCAGGCCCAGATCCCTTAGGATGGGTTTCAAAGGGCCGGGCCCAGATCCCTCCTGAAAAATTGGAAGAGTGGGATCCCAGATCCTCTAGAATGTTAAGCCACAGCTTTATCATGCAGCCATCGGGCTGACCTGTCATTCCGTTAGTCCGCAGATCCCATAGTTTGATCTGTGAACTGTTCGTTATCCGAACATGTGTTTGTTAACCAAACATAAAAATCTTTTGAAAAAGTGTTCGTTATCTGAACTGTTCATTAACCAATCACCCACTGTAGTTAGATGTTTTCTTAATGCAAAAGACACATATATGATCTTCAACTCATTATTAGTTAAATGCAATTTTTAATGGATATTCATTTCTTATTTCTTACATGATTGTTTCATGTAGTCATTTGAATCTTTCCATCATAGAATCCAGAATCAATGCCTGGATCTAACTTCTCAATTTTTCAGGGGATATTTGGATCCAATTCTATGATATTTTTACTATATATTCTGCATCATATATTTGGCCAACTCATAATAAGTTCTGGAATGGCTCTATTTTTGAGTTGAATATTAGTACATCATATTCTTTTCCAACTTTGTTCTGACATCTCATATTAAATCTTTTTAGTTTAATTTCTACAGTAGTAAAATTGGTATTCAAAATTGCTTTGTTCTTTACTTTGATAGACTTTTCTAAACAAAACTTGGAAACACTGTCTATTTCAAAGTTAGTTAATAAACTTTACAAACTCTTCAACAGAAAATTAACTTTTATCTCATATAAACCAACAACATTTTTGGCCATATTGCAACCATTCTCAGTTTACATTTTAGAATAGAATAACATACATTCTGAATTTTATAGAACTTATAAATTTAAATTCTAAAAATGTAACAAGAAATTTTCTCTTATAATTAATGGTTTTTTTCATACATATTTTTGTACAAAAAGAAGCCCTTAACTATAAAAGAGAATTTCTTGTGGAGATGCTTTTTAGAATTTGAATTTGTAAGTTCTTTAGAATTCAGAATGTATGCTATTCTATGCTAAAATGTAAGCTGAGAATGATCACATAAAAATACTTCATTTTGTTTTTGGTGTTTTTACATGAAATTAAAATTAATTTTCTGCTGAAGAACTTGTGATCAATAAAAGCAACCAATAAGCTAAATGAGTAAGAAAAATCTTTTAATCAAAAATGTTTTCGGCTATCTTGTTATTTGACTTTTTCAAAGTTGTGCATCTCTGTTTCATCTATATTGATGTTGATTATTGCCATAATCAATCATTGAAAGAATTGAGATTTGACATCATGCTTGGTGATTAACATGAAGGATAATTCTTTATTATTATTTTACAACTTTCTGTTAACATATTTGCATACAATAAATCCCAATACAGGTCATCCTTTATTTAAGATGTGATTATGTTTTGATAATCCCATTGTAGGTCAAAAAAATTGTAAGTTGAAAATGACCAACAAAATAGGTCTTCTTAGTGCGAGTTCGAATAATGCGATTTCGATTAGTACGACTTATAAAATTGATACCATATTTGATTAGTGCGACTTACAAAATTAGTGCGAGTTCGAATAATGCGATTTTGATTAGTGCGACTTATAAAATGCGAGTTCGAATAATGCGATATTCGATTAGTGCGACTTATAAAAATTTGCGAGTTCGAATAATGCGATTTCGATTAGTGCGACTTATAAAATTGACATCGTTTTTCAGAAAATTCTTATACAGGGAGGCCTCAATTAGTGCGATATTCAATTAGTGTACACGACGCTCTTCCGATCTTATGTACAGGTAGGCCTCGATTAGTGCGAATTCCGATATTCGATTAGTGCGACTTATAAAAATGATACCGTTTTTCACTTACTGTGAGCAAATATTCGATTAATGTGAGTTGTAAGCATAGACTAGTTAGTGCGAGCAAATATTCGATTAATGCGAGTTGTAAGCATAGACCCTACACGACGCTCTTCCGATCTCAACTTATAAAATTGATACCGTTTTTCAGTTACGATATTCGATTAGTGCGACTTATAAAAATGATACCGTTTTTCACTTAGTAGTCTTATTAACAAAGATCCATCTCCTTTTATGATGTCAATTAACAAATTTATGTTAATTTTCGGTTAGTAAAACCGGATGAGGAGCAGTTTAAGAACAGTCACTTGGCTTTGAAGAGGTGAAACACCAGAAAGATGGGCTTTTTTGCCATTAGCTATTTAACATTACTATTATTCAGCTTCGTTATCATATACATACAGTATAGTACAGAATTTTCTCTTTTAAAAAGTATTGAAATGGATAAAAGGAAGAACACTTTTGATGATAAAACAGGAAACGAAAAAAAAAAGAGGTTAGTGATTACGCTAGAGCAAAAATGGATATGATTGAGCAACATAAAAGCGGGCACGATAATTCGGTGGTTGGTTTGATGATGGTATGAGACGCAATTCCTGGTAAGTTATTAATTTAGATGACGAACAACGATGTAAAATATGAAAATAAATATTTCTTAAACAGTTAATATTGTGGTTATTCATTGTGAGGTTGGTTCATGGCTGGAATCTCATAAAGCAAGAACCAATTACCATATTTTACATATAGTTAATACTTTGAATAGTGTGAGAAATTCGTGGGACCCATTATTCGTACTAATCGAGGCCTACCTGTAATTTTAATAATAATAATAGGTAATAGAGGACTCTTCCATGGTATTAAAATTGTCTAGATTTGATCCTGGACAATTTTAATACCATGGAAGTCTCCAAAATGTAAAATTGTTTGGAATTGAACCTGGATCTTCCAATATTATAAGTAATTGCCATTTATTCACAGAAAAATCATCTTTTTTAGAAAATGATATATTTTGAATATCATTTTGATTAGTTTATATGAATTAAGATGTTGAATCACATGGGATTCTTTTGTCAGCAGCTTCTTTTAGAGCTTAACACAGGCTGGCCAATACTTATGGTCGACTCAACCAAAAAATTGAAGAAATGCTGTTCAATGGGCTGGGTACAGATCCCATGGATTTATAGACTTTATAGATAAGTTTATAATAAGCCATGCAGGAGTATCATTTGCTCATATATTTCATTTTTTATAGCATTTGGAATCAGGTGGTTGGATCTCAATTACATCACATTATCATGATGTCATGCATCCATAACTTTTATGATGATGTCATATAACTCAATTATAGCATTTGGAATTCATTAGATTTTGTATGTAGTTTTACCATTGACTTTACCAGTTGATTTAACCAGCATATTATATTTGAATGACATTATCATAGTGGCAATATGACATCATATTGACATCACCTATTGTTATATCATCAATGATGTCATATGATGGACTTGTTTTATGACGTCAACCATGTTACATTACCAATGACATTGCACCAGTGTTGATATGATAACACTCTGTCAAACATCACTCCAAAGGATTCAAATGAAGACATTTTGGAATAGCCTGTTTTATCTGCAGGACTGCAGGAAGTCTCTAGGCCAAGTTTGGTTCTGAGGGATGGTGTAGAAGTTTTTGTGGAACATACATATATACAGACATTTGATTGACAGTATCATGATGATGGCATTTATTGTTATGTCATCAGAACTTCACATACAATAATCATTTTGTGGCATCATCCATTGTTATGTCATTGTGATATCATATACAATTATTGTTTTGTGACATCATTTATTGTTAGATCACAATGACTTCATAGGCATGACTGTGATGTCATCTTGAATTTGAACAACATTTTGAAGGACTTATATCTGGTATTCTTCTTGTAAACCTAGAATGCCCTGTCTCCTGGAAGGTGTTTTACAAGTTTCATAATTTTTTGAAGAGTCTAGGATCAGTCCATACTTCCATGCAAAATTTCAAGTTTCAGTAGGTCCAAAAGTGCTCAAACAATTTGTATGGACACACAAATATATATAGATAATTCATTATCTCTGCCTTTTATAATATAGATATAATCACTGATGAGAGACATTTGTGAACAATTTAATATTCTAAAATAACTATTGGTTTTAGGTTTGTAATATGATTTTCTAGCTGAAATAAAATCATATTTTGTTAAATGCTCAGTAAGACTTTTAATAAAATTAATCCCCAAACTATAACTGAAACACAGTAAAACCTAATTATTATATTTATAGGGAAAAAAAATAGGTTGAATAAATGAACAAATCTACACTTGGCTAGACTAAAATTAGCCAATACATTAGTTGCATGAAAGATGTTCCAATGCTTATTGAAAATATTTTTATCTTCAGCAAAATTTATAACATAGTGATATGAAATGAACTTCTCTGATACCTATGATTAATATTACTCAAGAGCCAAAAGATTTTTAGCAGTCAAAAGATTTTTTTTTACTTTTGACTGCTAAAGGGCTCTTGAGTAATATTACTTGTATTTTGTGTTTGGTGCAGTCTAATTGAATGATAAACTTTAAATAATACTAACTTCAAGGGAACTTATTCCAAACAAATCTAAACTTTAAAGCCAAATTTTAGCCTTTGAAACTATAACGGAATATTTAATGATTAGAAATAATTTGGAACTAATGTTAGTGCCATCTCGTAATTAGAATAATTATTAATTTTACCGAATCAATGAGGGGCACCATCTATTAATTAATAATTGAACCAGAATTTTTAACTAATTTATCTGAAGAAAAAATCTGCCTCGGCCCAGGATCGAACCAGGGACCTTTGGGCTAATGTCCCAACATCATAACCGCTAGACCACCGAGGCCAACAAGCAGATTGATTCTTCAGACAGTTATATTAATTTAGAATGATTATTGATTACTTACATCAGATTTTTGCTGAGAGATCCACTCCTGGCCGGGCTAAATCTAGCCACGGGCCCTCCATGGTACTAGCCAGGCAATGCATAGACCGGCTCGGTCGTTAAAGCATAAACTTTAAATAATACTAACTTCAAGGGAACTTATTCCAAACAAATCTAAACTTTAAAGCCAAATTTTAGCCTTTGAAACTATAACGGAATATTTAATGATTAGAAATAATTTGAACTAATGTTAGCGCTCTCTTCGTAATTAGATAATTATTAAATTTCTACAAAATCAATGAGTGGCGCCATCTAATAATTAATAATTGAACTAGAATTTTTAATTAATTTATCTCATCTCATAATTAGAATAATTAATATTTTATTAAATCAATGAGTGGCATATCTATTAATTAATAATTGAACTAGGATTTTTAACTAATTTATCCGAAATTAATTAATAATTGAACCAGAATTTTTAACTAATTTATCTGAAGAAAATATCTGCCTCGGCCCAGGATTGAACCAGGGACCTTTGGGCTAATAAAAAATCTGCCTCGGCCCGGGATCGAACCGGGGACCTTTGGGCTAAACAACTAAATTATCTGAAGAAAAAATCCACCTCGGCCCGGGATCGAACTGGGGACCTTTGGGCTAACGTCCCAACATCATCGTCATACTGCTAGACCACCGAGGCCAACAAGCAGATTGATTCTTCAGACAGTTATATTAATTTAGAATGATTATTGATCACTTACATCAGATTTTTGCTGATAGATCCACTCCTTACTATTCACTATCCTTAGCCCCACCAGGAGTGGATCTATCGGCAAAAGTCCGATGTAAGTAATCAATAATCATTCTAAATTAATATAACTGTTTGAAGAATCAATCTGCTTGTTGGCCTCGGTGGTCTAGCGGTTATAACATTGGGACTTTAGCCCAAAGGTCCCCAGTTCGAGGCAGATGTTAGCCCAAAGGTCCCCGGTTCGATCCCGGGCCGAGGCAGATTTTCTTTTCAGATTAATTAGTTAAAATTCTAGTTTAATTATTAATTAATAGATGATATTAATTTAGAATGATTTTTTGATTACTTACATCGGATTTTTTCTTCAGATATAATTAGTTAAAATTTCCTGGTTCAATTATTAATTAATAGATGGCGCCACTCATTGATTCGGTAAAATTAATAATTATTTTAATTACGAAATGGCACTAACATTAGTTCAAATTATTTCTAATCATTAAATATTCCGTTATAGTTTTGAGGGCTAAAATTTGACTTGAAAGTTTAGATTTGTTTCTGATTCAATGTTTATTACCTCTGATTATTCAAATAATAAATAATTATAAAAAAAATTATATGCCATATCAGATATAAAAAATTTTTACATTGTCTTAAGATTGTTGATAATCATGCTTATTTTTCTGTGCTATTCATTGTCTTTATTGTTTATGCACGAAGTTTCTCAGAATATAAAAAATATATTGCTCTTTTCTTCTCTTTTAATTGAGAAATCTATGACATCCCAAGTAATGTCACATCCTGGAAACTCCCTAACCTTATTTTCTTCTACACGCTAGACTTTTATGGTTCTTCTCAAATTTTTTTTGGCAATCTCTCAGGTGATAAAAAAACACAAAAAACAACCCTCATCAACGAAATCATATTATTATTTATTCTTTTTTATTAGTAGATGTTATAGCAACAAAAAGAAAATGATCATCCAACAAAAGCATAACTGTCTCTCTCTTGTCAAACAACAATTTTTATCCCACACTCATTTGCATGACATTATATGTCATCATACAAATAACAATTCTTAAGATATTAACAAATAAAAATTCACAATTTTCAAACAAAATTCTTTTATAAAATATTTACTAGTACAGGCCATTCTCTAGTTACGAACATTCATACTTATGAATGTGAAATTTCATTTTCAAATCTCATGAAATTTCCAAAACTTTTCAATAGTTTCAAGTACTATGATAGCAAAATGCTCTAGCAACCAATATAATGTAAAATTACAAAGTTAGTTAATATATTATGACAGTATTTCAAAATGGTGGTGATTACACCAAAAAATCCTCATTTTATATTCAGAACTTTCCATCAAAATCTGTGAAATAAGAAACTTTTAATTGGTCCAATTATGAAATATATTACAATATACAATATATAAAGTTATTTCAGTACTTTTGGAGCCAAAATAATAGCAGTACCTGAGTTACAAACAACTTGATTTACAAAACTTGTATATGAATTATGTTTTTAATTAAAGAAGAACCTGAACATTATAAATATTTACTATTAAATTATATTATATTCTATCATAATGTCGTTCATAAATATTATTCTTAACCTCAAATCCTCACAATTCTATTAAAATCTCAGTATATGAAGTTTGCTGGATGAATTCTCATCACTGGATAATTCTCAGTTTATCCATTTCTTATAATCAAATATGAGCTGATGATTCATTATAACATTTATATTTTAGAATTCATATTTTAGTTGTATTTTTGTACTACTAAAAAATAAAATATTTAAAAATTACTTTCTGCTTTAATTTATATAAAAATTTTATAAAATTATTAGTGCGAGTTCGAATAATGCGATA
>AYEL01049038.1:0-41322 GCA_000484575.1 Olivierus martensii | reverse complement strand
TAAATATGTTGATGAATCAATGCTGATAATGTTACTTCCACTATATGGCTAGATGCTGCATCTTTGCACCAAAGTTCACTCTAGTTCAACTTTATGCTGCATACAAGAGTATGTTGACTATTCATCCAATTGGGGTATGATCTGGTTATCAAAACTTTGTTGTTCTTTGAAATGATTTATGTTATGCATTCATATAGTTCTTTTAGATTTTGAATTTTGTGATTGCAAAACCTTGACATTCAATAATTTTATGAATGAAGTGATCGATAAATAAAGCAGTTCTTGAATTTTATTATCTATATTGAATCAGCTAACTTCATATGACATCATAGTAATTGGTCAATAGCTAAACGACATTATTTATTTATGTCGTGTCTTATGCTTTTATTTTTGACATTGTCATAGCATACATAAGTGTGTTCAATGTTTTATGTGTGGCACATTTACATCAGCAATTTATGCCTGTGAAGCCCAGCCGTAACATAAGTTTAAACAACTGTATGTTATGTCAGTCAATGAACTTATTGAAAACTCCTAAAATCACCTAAAAACCAATAAAAAGGGCAAAATTACATAAAAATAAATAAAATAATGATTAAAAAATATGCAAAATAATTTATAGAATTATTTTTAGGATGTCTAGGTCATTTTTTAAAGAGTTTATTTGACTTAAGTGTTTTTCCACTTAAGTCATGAGTCTTGGAATGAATTAACAACATAAGGTTTGGTATGACTGTACTTGTATGTGTAATGGACAATGCCTGAAGTCTAGCCAATTCGGCCAAAGCTCGAAATATATGAGAATTTACGACTATTTCGGGCTTTGGCTGGCCAATTCGCGATGTGCCTGACAATCAATGGCCAATTCGAGAATTGTTCAAGAAAAAAGTGGCCAAAGCTAGAAGTTTTGCAAAATTGATCATACCAATTCTAACTCATGTAATTACCACTGTGAAAATCTTTTTAGTTTAGTCAAAGTCGAAAAAATTATTTCGAAAATAAAGAGAAAAGCTAATCAGTATTCAAATAGTTTTATTTAAATTAAAAAATTAATGAAGCAAAAAATGTCTTTCCATTTGAAAAATACATCAAAGAAAACAGTAGTAACATTGTTTATAGTTAGTATGTAGTTAGTTAGCATATAACATGTCAAAAGGAAAAATGTATTTACAGTTGAAAAATATGAGAGAAATCTTTTTAGTGAATTGTTCAAAAAATCATATGAAAGAAATAACATTTAGAATACAATTTCCTATAAGAATTTGCAAAATTCTTTTCTTAATTTTAATTTCAAAAATAAAAACCAAATAATTAAAAATGATATATATAATTTATAGCTACAAAAATCACTTTATCATCAATATATTAAAATTAAATCAATATTTAAAATTTTATGAATTAATAACTGTCAAATTAAATGAAAAGTTATTAAAAACTGCTGAATTTTTGAGAATATTTTATTATATATTTTAAACAAATGATAGATTCACACTAAAAGTTATATATAATGCTGAAAATATTTTATATTTATTATAATAAAAATATTGAAAATTTACTGTCTTTGCCAGGATTGTTTATAAATATGGTATTTCATTTTTATCTTTTTTTATCTTATGGGAAAATACAAAAAATAAATCTATAATGTATTATGTTAAATTGATTACAGAAATCTTACAAAAGGGCATCTCTACTG
The DNA here is from genome assembly GCA_000484575.1 of Olivierus martensii. NCBI lineage: Eukaryota > Metazoa > Arthropoda > Arachnida > Scorpiones > Buthidae > Olivierus > Olivierus martensii. The sequence goes on along the minus strand of AYEL01049038.1, from coordinate 39,629 downwards.
TTTCCTTACTCTGAGAGACAATCTCATTCATATTAGTGGGTGAGTATGTTCCATACGTGGATGATTCTATAATCTCTTGCATTAGTATTGTAAGATCATGTGATGCATGAATGCAATCTGCTACTTAGTCCTGTAAAACTTCTAGCTTTGGCCACTTTTTCTTGGGCCAGTTGGCCATTGATTGTCAGGTGCATCATGAATTGGCTGGCCAAAGCATAAAATAATCATAAATTCTCATATATTTTGGGCTTTGGCCAAATCTAGAAGTGGCCAGTCACTTTGCGAATTGACTAGAGTCAGGCATTGGCCATAACATATGCATCTTATCTACATAGCAGAAGAACATGCCGTAGGCAGATTTGTGATAATGCTTACATAACAAAACCAAAACAAATATCTGGTTTTTATTCCATTCAGCACATGATTCAGCAGTTCACCAGAGTAACAATTATGTCCAATGTCTATGGTAAATAGAGGATATAATGTAACAGAGGATATGAGTGAATAGCTAGCCCTCAATCATTCCCCAATACTCCCATCTTCTTCCAATGCCCAATGACTATAGAGCACTCTTAGAAAATTATGTAGCCAAAATAGTTAGGTTCTAAACTTTTCCTAAGAGATATATCTGTTGGTCTAGATCAGGGCTGCCCTACCAGTCGATCGCAACAAGCTTTTTAGTCGATCGCAACCTCCGACTATCTTCCAATCAACTCATATGTTAAACTTTCACTTTACAATATGTATTAAAGTGGTCTGTGTTCTCGTTGAAACAAAAAAACTGAGGTTATCTCTACATGTTTTCGTTCTTTGTGTCTTTTATCATTTTTAAGTAATAGCAGATCAGATCAATTGGTAGATTATAATAATATATCAAAAACAATAAATGAAAATTATTTCGATGAGTAAGCAAAAGTTTGTTGGACAAATGCATTTACAGGTTCAAATGTTTTTTCTTCTTTATTACACTACTCAGGTCCAAACAACAATATATCATTGTTCAACACTAAAAGGGTTAAATTTATTAAAAAATAAACTTCTTAGCCATAATTATGAGCATAGAAAAAGAAAATTAAAACTTATTATTATCATGATGAATGGGAACATGATTTCTTTTTTTCCATGATTAATGGCAAATGCTCTTGTCTAATATGTAATTTAGTTGTTGCTATTCCAAAAAAAAGAAATATTGAAAGAAATTTTCGAACAAGCTCTCCAATTATGAAATGAATATCCAAAAGACTCTAAAATACTCAGAAGAAAAATTATAATTTAAAATTGAACTTATATTCACACCAATCTTAAAATTTTTATGAGCATATCTCTTTTGTCATATAATCCAAAAGAATCAATTTTGAATCAATTGCAAAATCTACACAATGCCAAATATTGCTTAAATAAGAAAAAACCCACTTGCTTATAATATACCACTAAAACTACTAGTTCAGAGTCAATACAGCACTATCAGCAAGTATTAAAGCGTTTTATTACTGCAAAACGTTTTCGGACCCATCACCGGTCCCTCATCAGTACAACAATCAAGGGTCCGAAAACGTTTTGCAGTAATAAAACGGTTTAATACTTGCTGATAGTGCTGTATTGACTCTGAACTAGTAGTTTAAGTGCCAAATATTGCATTAAAATTTTTATGTACCTATGTATTCGTAGTTATTTTTATATTTTCATATTATAAAGAATTGTTTATTTTACTTAATGAATTTTGAATTATATAGATGATATTGCTGCTATTGTACTTTTATTCCCTGGATATTGGTAGATTGCTGTATCACTCTGGTGAAAAAAGTAGTTCATGGTCATAAAAAGGTTGGGCAGTCCTGTTCTAGATAATCAAATATATTGATGTGTAAAAAATAAGCAATCGTATAGGCTAAAAAGCTCATATACATCTATGTAAGATTTGACACAAAAATTCCATTTCTGGAATAGAATAAACATCCAACTTTTAATATCTCTGCTAAAAATTCCATTTCTGGAATTTTTGTGTCCAATCTTATGTAGACATAATAGATCTTGTGTCCAAACACAAGACCCATTTAACAGATAAACCACTGAGATAAGTGAATACACTGTGTATTGAAAAGCTATTTTAATAAAAACTGTCAGTAATTGTAAAATTAGATATAATTATTTTTTGAATATTATTTAAATGTAATCTATTTTTTCAATATAATTGAAATATTAAATGAAAAATAAATATAAAACAATCAAATATTATTTGTTTTCATTTTGCATGATTTTTTCTCTCTGATGTTTAGTTAAAAAATAATGTTTTTAATAAGGATAAAATTTGTTTTTATCCTTTTTAACTAAACATTTTTTAGATTCTCGAGAAATAAATTAATTACTAATTCAGGAATTCTCGAATCTTGAGAAAGCAAAAAGTTTTGGAAAACAGAATCACTAATCTTTATGTAGACACATCATGTAATGATGCAAATATGAATGTTGAGATAGAGTTTTCTCCATGAAAAATGAACTAAACTTAATTTTTAAAATATTAATGTGATTAATTTTTAATAAAAATTCAGAATATATATTTATTCTGAATCCAATTTTTAAATTTTTGCTCAGTGATATCTGTATAATTAAAAACTATAAAAATTTTAATATTAAACTTCAATTTGGGATATCTCAAGTTCTATGCATCATAAGAAATTGATTCAGGAATTATTAGAACCAGAACTAGCTAAGTTTTTAGTGATGCACAAAAAATAGTGTAAGATATCATTTAAAATAAATGAGAAAATATATGTTTTATACTTTTTAGTGAATTTAGATACATTTTCAATTCAATTAGATCCCATTATTAGATAGTACAATTAATAAGTTTTTAAAATAAGACCTCAATGAGCTTTTTCTATTGAAGAGTAGCAGAGATATTAAAAGTGGGATGTTTATTATATAGGTCTATTTTCGTTAAGAAGAAAGCTGCTGTAAACATTGGAGGTGTTGTTAGGTGCATTAGCTGCATCTTTATTGGTCTTTAAGAGTGACCAATGAAAATAAATGACTTTACGCCAAGAAAATATAAAGCGTGAAATAACATACAGTAATTAGGGCAAAAGGATAAAAACGCATATTATATGCTATATTATTTCTACAGCATTACGATTATAATGCTGTAGAAATAATATAGAAGTTTATAAAAAATATTTATTATTAATGTTGATAAGAATAATCGTGGAAATTGTAGTTGTATTTAGATTGAGTATTAGCGCATGCGCTGATACTCAACCTACAAAGTTAAACTATAGAGTACACGTGTGGTATTTTTCTACAGTAACAACATAATTGAACCCTATCGAAATGGCTTGGAGTCAGATCAAGGGTTACATTGCTCGTAACAATACATCATTTAAATTATGTGAAGTGAAAGATTTAGCCAAGCAAGCCATAAAAATGGTAACTGCCGAAAACTGGAAACAATATATAAAGCATGTACTTTCAATTGAGGAACAATTTTGGAAAGCTGATTTGTTTCATGACAGCGTTGCAGATAAATTAATAATCACAACTACTGATTCTGATGATAACATAAGCGGTGTAGAAGAATTCAGTGATTCAGAATAACAGGTATAATTCAATATTAATAAAATATATGATAACAATCAAATTTAATAATAAATACAGAATATAGTTTAATATATAATTAAGTAATATAGATATTTTTAAGAAATTCCACTGAAATCATTATTAGAAAGACTTTTTATATCATGTCAAGACGTTTGATGTAATACTGTATTCGTTAGAAATGTTTGACTTATATTCGCCACGTGCGTTTTGGCCAAAAATAGTTCTAGCCAATGAACGCACTGTCTCGGCTACAGAATACATGTCTCAGTGATGCAGTTTGTTTACTTCAGTTTTCTTCTTAACGTAAATGGACTATAGTTTACACTATATGCTTATGGTTTATTGGAGCTAAAAATGTTTCATATAATAATATGTATATATTGTACTGTGAACTCAGATTTTGCCTTTATGATAAATGTAATTGATTTTTCTCTTCCTAAAGTGCTTGAATTTTTTAATGGATAGACTATCTATTTTTTTTTGTCATTATAATTACAAACCAAGAAATGACTCCTCTGCATGGTCATTAAAAAAAATGTAGTTATTTATTTATTGTTGATGTTGGATTGCAATTAGAAAAGATATCCAAGTTTGGAAAGTGGATGCTACTTGAGCTGTCTTCTGTAGGTAATGATATATGGTTTCAGAAGATAAATTAAGTCTTTCTACAATCTGATCTATCATTAATCCTGGCTCTGCATCCATAAGACTAGTTTAGATCCATACTGTCCTGTTAAATTCTGCTCTTTGTTGCAAAATTTAACAGGACATCCCAAATGAGGGTTGTCTTCTATATCCTCAGAATTTTTGAAACTATTTGTAAGCAATCTTCACACTGATGACATTTCATTATGCAATATAATTGTGATTTCAGAGTCAAGAATAAAAGATATAATCAATACAAGCAGCATATTTTGTAATATTCATTTTCTTTTAATTTTTATTTTTGTCAAATTTTCATGTAAATTGATTAAATCTGAGATTATTTTGTGCAGAGGGCACATTTAAACTAGTGATGTAATAACTCACAACAATAATCTTAAGAAAATATGCACAAACTTCTGGACTGACCTGATCTGTTTCACTCATTTTGCAAATGATAAGAAATTCCTTTATATTGCTTATAATAAGTATTTTATTTCATTATACTGTAGTGTTCAAAAAACTTGTATTATGTAATTTTTCATATTGTTTATCTTTCAATAGAGTTAACAGTAGTAGTAAATAAAAAATACATGATACCACAACTTTTATTATAATGTTTTATTTATGATATAATTAAATAATAAAGTTGAAATATTTGCCTACTAACAATACTAATCAAGGAAATGTGTAAACTTGTTTACTATCTGTATAACTAATATTGCAACAACCTGTTGCAAAGACAATTATTGTCGAAATTGTGAAAATGTAACCATTTTAAGAATGCAAACGTCAAAACATTATTATTACATGCATTGCACATTTGTTCTATTTATAGCTATCTATTGGATGATGAAATCACCAATGGCATGTTACATCATCTAAGCAAACTTATTGTAATAGGATGATACAATATACTGCTTTTTTAATTGTGTATTCTAATGCAATTTTTTTGAGCACTACTATATACAGCAATACCTCACATTAGTGTTGAACATTGATAAGAAAACATCGATTTTTAACATCGGTCCCGAAAACATCAATGTTTTTTTGTACATTGTCAGTAATAACTATATTAACATATTCTTCATCTGTTTTCCAGTATTTTATCAACTGCTTTAGTTTATTAGCCAGATACTTGTTAGCATACCATTTTTCCAATATAAAAATATCCAATGCTACATTGCATAGTTTATTTTCCTCATCTATAAAGTGGACAGTCCAGCTAATGTAACTCCTCTTCTGCATGTCTGTCCATAAATCAGTAGAGAATATGCAAAATTTCTGTTTGAGCTGTTGTTTGACTATGGATACTATATCTCTATATTTATCGAAAATTAGTCTTTTAATTGTTAGTGGAGAAGGAATTTTGTACGAAGATGCTATTGTCTTAACAAAATGCTGAAAAACTTTACGATCCAAATATTCAATGTTCTTATTGTCTTTATACATCTAAGTATAAGAGGTTGATTTACCTTATTTTCTGCTGATTTATTTGATTCAAACTCCTCAATGCTCCTAAGCATCTCAGAAATTTTCTTTGTTTTCCTGGGAAAGGTTGTGACGACACTTCTTCGTCAGTTCGAAAAGACTTGCAGAAGGCAAGTCTTTTCCAACGCCAGAAAATTGTGGATGTTTGCTTTGACAATGACACCTTAAATTGTGTTATTACCACTAGTTTTCGGTTCTTTTGAATAATATATGCAAAGTTACAGAATTACTTTTATTTTTAGCAAAATGTTGCCACAGAAAGGTTTTCGGAGGCATACTTACTGAACTACAAAGATATAAATATTTTGAAATAAAAAAAAGAAACCGAAAGCGTTTCCAATACTAATTAAATGACTATGATAAAGTATCTCACGTGACAAATTTAAGCACTAAATCAATATTGCCAGATGGATTATTCGATTTTCCTAATGCAAAACAAAAAAATTAAGTAAAATCATCACCAATTATAAAAATTACGTTTATAAAAATATTATGTAATATTTACTTAACTCAAACAACAATTCTATTACATAAACAGAAAAAAACATCAAACATTGATACCATAACATCAATGTTCATAACACATCGACCTCTAAACATCGATGTTTGATGTTCAACACTACCTCACATAGTCCAGTTAATTGGTTCCTCTTTCTTACCAGACTATTTGTGGTATGTAACCTACAAAAAAATTATAATTGGTTCAAGAAATTTTCGCTCATATGTTTTCTAAATTCGTAAATTCTTACATTAATAATTATTTCATATGCATTAAACATTAAAAATCTTTTATAAAGATTTATAATAGACAGACGGGATCCTCATTCTGTCGAAAGTGGATCCCGTCTGTCTATTATAAATAATGTCATTATGTGAATTTTAAATGCTAAAGTCAGGGGTAGGCTTATACACGGGTTATGCATTTTTACTGATTTGAAGAAGGGGAAGGGAGGGTCGGCTTATATTCGAGTATATACGGTAGTTAAATTCAGAATAACATGTAGTAAAAAATGTTAAATTTAAAATTGCATTTTATGATATATTGGAAACTCAAAGGTACAGGAAAAAAACACACTATAAATCTATTTAGTGCAGAGCATGTTAAAATCATAAAAAAATGGTGAATTTCTGGTACAGAACGTCTTATAATAAACTTTTATTTTGATCAATTAGGAACTTAGAATATAAAGCAATTCTTATTTTTTGCAATATCGATATTTTAAACTTTACTTTATAATTAGGCTTTTACTATATTTTTATTCTATATACAAAAAAAATTTAATTACACAAGCTTCTCTAGTTACAAACATAATTCATAAGTTTTGTTCATAACTCAGATACTGTTGTTATTTGGCTGTGAAAACTATTAAAATAATTTATATATTATGTTTTGTAATATATTTCACAACTGAACCAATTAGAAATTTCTTATTCTACAGATCTGAACTAAAAAAGTTTCAATTATAAAATGAATTGTTTTTGGGTAATTGCCACCATCTTGAAATACTACCATAATAGGATAACTAATACAATATTGGTTGCTAGAATATTCTGTTATCAAATTGTTTAAAATTATTAGAGTTCGTGAAATTTGAAAATGAAATTTCATATTCATAAGTATGAATATTCATAACTAGAGGAGTGTGTGTACTTCCATTTTCCCTTTCCATACTTCCATTCATTAAAAATAAGAAAAAATTAAATAAATAAATTGATAATTTTATGATCTGTCTTATGGTTGTTGTCCTTTTAAAATCAGAAAAAAAACAGCATTTGTTAATATAATTAAAATAGAAAATTTAATTATAAGCAAATTTAATTATATAAAAATTTATAAGCAAATTAAACTACAACACTATAATGTAAATGAAAGCACTTCATGCAGTTGTGAAAAATTCTCAAAAAATATACTTTTATTCATTCGCTAACGTTTTCAGTACTATCGTACCCTCATCAGGCTACAGCTTTTTTGGAATTAGAATTTTGAATGCCTAATAGCACCATGGTTACCAGTGAAAAACTAAAATATCATAACAAACTTACGATAACAACACGAATACTATCTAAAATAAATAAACACATAAATTATAATAAAAACATCACTAAATGCCGTTATAGGCACACAAAAGAAGAGTTCGTGCGCGTATACTACCAAGAGGTACATTTAACACTGTTTCCACAGCATACTTGAATATTATTGGAGCTGTCCCTTATTTAATGCTTGTAACACGTATCTCCATGCTGCTGGTAGCTCCACTGCTGGCCGTTCATTTAGCAAATCTTCCTTCTCTTGTCTTTTCAGTATTTCTAATGTTTCTGTCATTAACATCTGGAATTTCTTAGCGATCAGTTTAATTATGCTCGCGTTGTTCCATTCTATTCTCAAGTTGTTGGCATAGGTCTCTATCAATAGCACTGTATGCTGTATTCTTTTTTCCCTTGGCGATGTCACTCTTATGCTCTTCTAACCTCTGGGTAAGAGTTTGAGTCGTCATCCCTATATATGATGTTTGACCCTGGTTCTCTAGGTCTATCACTGGTATCTTATATACCTCATTTTCCTCCTTGTCTTTCCTGGGATCCCTCTCATTTCTCAGTATGTTGAATATTGTTGGTCCTATCTGAAACATCAGCTTTTTGTTCTCTTTCCTGGCTACTTTATCCACCACGTTATATCTTTTAAAGCTATATGGTACAGTTATGTACCCTTCCTGCTGGGATGGTTATTGCTGTACTTGCGTGTTGTTATCTGGCCCCTTGCCAAGGTCCTCCCTTCATGGCCCTAAGGATGTTTAACAAAAATGGTTTTCCGTATCCATGTTGTTGTCCAACTTTTAGGATGTAATTTATCTCCTGCTTCAAATCAATAGGTTCTGTACTGTACAGTATAGCCCTCCTGAAAAAATACCTGAAGGCAGCTTTTTTATACTCCAGCGGATCCTGGGATCAATTGGGAATCAGGACTGGTTCGTAGGTGTGTTTCCTGTATACTGATGTTCTCAGCCAACCATTATCTACTGTTATTTAGATGTCTACATAGTGGATAGTCTCCTGGCTTCTTTGTTCCATCCTTAGAGACCATATGAGTCTAGCTTAAGAGCCTCCATTAAATCTTGCACCAACCTTCCATACTGTCATAATGTCATCTACATTATATATCTAAGGTAGAATTTCAAGGCCGGTTGAAAGTATGTATTCTTCGATTTTCTATGCTTCTGAGGACTATCTCTGCTAACGAGCCCACTAATGGACTTCCTAGTGGAACATCTCTAGTTTGTTCGTAAATTTTGTCCTTAAACTTGTAATAAAATCTGTAGCAGATTAGATGAGCTATCTACCTTAGTAGAGGTGCCTTATCTTGGGCTTCCGGGACATTCTCTAATAGGAACCTATAGAATGCTATGCAGGTCGGTTCTAAACGTAGGGTATAGGCTGTCAAAGTCATACGTTGTCAGTACGTCTCTCCTTGTTCCCATTCAATACTATGTATCCTCGCCAGGGCATTCATTGTTACTGTTGTCAATTTATCATTTTTTCCCAGGATTGATATACACCATTGGGCTATGACTTTCTCTAAGTTGTATGTCAGTGCAGATTTGTGTGTGCCACAGAAACAGTGTTAAATGTACCCCTCAGTAGTATATGCACACAAACTCTTTTTTTTTTAGTGTGCCCGTAATGGCACTTAGTGACGTTTTTATTGTAATTTATGTGTTAAATGTACCCCTCAGTAGTATATGCACACAAACTCTTTTTTTTTTAGTGTGCCCATAATGGCACTTAGTGACGTTTTTATTGTAATTTATGTTTATTTATTTTAGATAGTATTCATGTTATGACCGTAAGTTTGTTATGATATTTTAGTTTTTCATCAATAATCATGGTAACATTCGGATTTGAACTCCAATCTGTTAGGCATTCAAAATTCTAATTCCGAAAAAGCTGTGTAGCCTGATGAGGGTACAATAGTGACGAAAATGTTGGCAAATGAATAAAAGTATATTTTTTGAGAATTTTTCACAACTGCATGAAGTGCTTTCATTTACATTATAGTTTTATAGTATGAAAAAGCAGTTAGTTAAAAAGGATGTATAAACTACAACATTAAATTATCTCATAAATGTTGATATCATTAATAGGAATTCTAAAAATATTTTTTGTTGATAACAGAACATTGTTAATGCTTCAATTTAACTTATTTCATTGTTATAAAATTATATTTTTATGATAATAAGTGGAAGTATAATTGTATATAATCTTTTATTTCATTGTTATTTGGTACAAATATCTTTTTTAGTCTAAATTAGCATTATGTCCCATATAAAAATGACTGCTTTTATTATGGTCATATTTTTGTGACTTAAATCAAATAAATATAAAATGTTAATTAATGTTGAAACGATACGAAGTTAACAAGTAAAATGGCAATAAATTGATGCAATGCTTCATAAAGCAACTAAAAAATATAAGTCTACAAAACTTTGTCAACTTGTCTTATCCTTGTCAACTTTGATCTGGAACAGTCAGATCTCTAAGTTCTATTCTTCTTTCTGGGGGCAGTAGACATAAAAATATGACGGTTTTCCAGCCAAATTTATACTCTATTGAAGTGTACTTATTCAATCATCAAATGCATCAGATGCCCCAGCCTTTATAATGCAATTTTATAAATCTTTTTCTATATTATATATTCTAAAATTGTTTTTGTTGAAAATACCAAAAATAAATTTGTGGCTTTCCACTAAAGAAAACTCAAGAGAATTTTTTCCTTGATAAGCATTTGTGACACACACAAAAATATTGCACTAACTATCCATTAAAAGAAGAATTAAAAAAATTAAAATCAAGTTTTTATACATAGTAATCATTAAAAAAGTTTTATTCTAATTATAATAAAACTCAAGTGTCATTTTTCTCAAAAGAAGTTTGAGATTTGAATTTCGAAATTATTTAAAAAAAAATTTTTTTAATAAGCAGTTTTGGAAAGTGCTAATTGTCTATGTTTTGAACAAGTCCATTATTTTGAAATGATTAAACATATTCAATTAAAATAGATCATATCAATCAGATTGAAAATAATTAGAGAATAAATTTGATAGTCTGAGATTCTCTGTATTTTCACAAAAAATCTGGATGTCATTTTTAAATGAAGCTATAAAATTAATATTTTTTCAAAGATAACTTTAATGGCTGAAAAATCAATCAAATTTTATAAAAAGTCAAATAGCTCAAAAATTATGAGAGAAAAATCTCAGAAGTTTGAATATCAACCATTTTTAAATGTCTGAAACTACAGGGTTAAATAAAATATATCACTAATATCAAAAAAAGTTAGTTTATCAAGCAGAACTTGCTTGTGAAATTCACAAAAAAAGATAATGATGGCCTAAACAACCAGCAGATTGAATATACCTATCTAAAAATCATATCTCCATATATTCAAATATTTTTATAAAATTTCTGAAAAAGTCAATTATAAAATTTATATATATTAATTTGAAATAATTTCATAATCATGAATATAATAAACTACAAAAAGCTTTATAAAAAATAATAGTGATTATAATTTTTCAAAAATTATTAATTTAATTTAAACAAAAGATCGTAAAATTGTATTTCAAATAATTATAGCAACAAAAAACTTAACGCTATTTACTTTTATCACAATGAAGATAAGAAATATTTACAAAAATTATTTAAAAAACTAATTACTGAAATATTACTCTTAATTACTTATATTTTAAATAAACCTTTGTTGAATACTTAAATTCATTTTAAGTATAATTTTGAGAAAAAATGAAATTAAAATAAATCTAACACTTTCAATACTGTGACCTACATATTCTTAAAAAGTTTTTTTGTATACTGAAACTGTCAATAGAATACAATATTTAATTTTCATATTGTAGAAGAGAGTTATTTTCTAAAAATAATTATAAAAACTGAACAGAAATATATTTAACAAACACAAAAAACTATTCTATTAACTAAAAAGATTAAATATACATCAAAGGTAATTCCCAAGCTTCTATTATTAGCAACAAATTGACAAATCAGAAATAAAAAAACAAGAAAAATGCAGATCAACGGGCAGTATTGTCAGATAAAAATACTGTATACAAAGATAAACAGCTTTACCTAACTAGAGTTTACAAAAATAAACTCCGTAGCAGTTGAATTCTTTTAATATTTTTGTAATGTTTTCTATAAATTAGTTATCACTTAAAATGCAATATTTAACAAATAAAAATTATTTTAATGTTTAATTCAGGAAGGATAGATTTATTAATTACTCATTAATTCAAATGATAAGGAAGCAACTAGAAAAACTGGATATATCCTATTAAAAATGTCAAATTCCGAAATTCATACCATCTCATTTACAAGAATAATTATAATTATGGATGAATGTAAATTTATACCTGCACCAGAATGATAGTGCTTAAATCGTTTTAAACATCCGGGAATATCTATCGCCTTAAGACGTTTGTTCCTCGACTACAAAAATGTTCCGGATTTAATTTCGCCTTAAGCGATAATTAAGTATTTCTAGTGATACAAAATAGATTAACGCTTCTAGTATACTCTGTTCTCCGTTCACTCAAACAAGTCTAATTATATCAAAAAGTAAAGTATTTGTTACTGCAGGGGGAACAATATGCACGTGTTTATTTTAAATTAAAAAAGATATCGTCATAATTAGTTCCGTACAGATTGACAATACGGCCCACTTTCCCATATATATTATATGAATTAAATTTTCCTTTTCCTGTTCCTTCTATTTTTCCAAAATTGAGACAGATTGTAGAAAACAGCGACATAACTTAAGAAAATGGAATAACGAAGCCAGAACCCCAACTGGCAGGAAACCATCCAGCAGATGTGGAACGGAACAAAAAGGAAGGAAACTCCCCACCGTAAGGAACTTTTAAGTCTACCATCTGTCCACATTTCCTTTTTGCTAATGCAATGTTGAAAGTACGAAGGCTATTTTAAACTGATATTCGTCAGAATGAATTTAAGAAAAAATTATGAAGAAACGATAAACGTGATATACAATACTATGTTTCAATCTTCAAAATTGCGTTATACTATTAACAAACATTGCAAAACGGCGACGAATGACATTAACTTATACTTATTAGTCATTCAAAATTATCAATGACGAAATTTTCCCATTCAATTAATTAAGTAACATCCCGGACGCATTTATACAAGAACTTTACATCCGAAATTTTCTAGATGAAATATATTTAATAGTTTAAAAGCAATTATAAACCGAATCTGACACAAGTAAAAAAGCGCGCACACAGATCTTACATATACGTTTATTTTATTGAAATTAACTGGAATTATTAATAATTAACTTTTACAGATTACTGTAATCAGTATCTTAATTTTAATTATCCAGATCAGTGAAACAGATAAACTGTTTTATTTAGGCTCAGTAACAAATATGATTGCTTAAATTAGTTAATAGTTGTGCTTATTTTAAAAATCACTTTATTAAAAATATTCCAGAACTACATAATCACTTAAGGAATCTGTTCCTCTTCATGTAAATGTGCTTTGTTTATATTAATTAAGATGACAACATTAAATCTACTTTCCTTTAGTTATTTAAAGAGCTTATTGTATTCAATAACAATTTACAATTATAAAAAAAATTATCTTAATTCTTAGATTTCGGCGAAAAAAATGAAATTAACGGACACCAATATAAAATATTTATATACAAACTTGTATTTCATCTTGACCTTGAAATGCTATCTTAAAAATAATTGATGCCTTTTTTTAATCTTAAGGCCATGTTCTGGGTTATGGCTGAAGGCATTTGTTATTATTTTAACTTTTTTTTTGGGTATCGCATACATATTGCAATGTAATAAATCATTCTTCTATGACTAATGTATTAAAAAATTTTTCTTTAAATATCATAAGCTACGTTAATTATTTTATGCGCTATATACACTGTATTTATGAAAAACGACAAATTATATATTGTACAATAAAAAAAATTTAAATTATCAGAAAAGCAATTTGGTTATATCTGAACATTACTTCATCGTTTAAATATTCTTATCTGAGATAAATTACTCATTCCAATAATAAACTTTGGCACATATTGATATCCGCTAATATAACTTTTATAAATAATCCTGCAAATATTTTTTTTGATATTCTAAAATAGCAAAATGATATCAATTAGAAAGATATTTAATATTTTCTATATCTTTATATGATGTTTAAATGAATGATCAGATATTAAATCATAAGAATTCTTATATATACCATAAGTAATTCAATAGTAAATAATGGGAAGTAAAACGCTACAAGATATTTTAATGTTAAAGATATATGGAGGAATGCCACTAAAAGCTTCGATATTAATTACAATATCCGGAGTTTTACGTCGAGCTTTAATTATTCACGGTCGGTTTGAGTTAGATCAGTGGTCTCGAACTCATTCTCTTGAAAGGGCCATTTTAGACATCTCTGGTTGTTGCAGACTGCATTTAAAATTAATTCTTTATTGAAGAAAAGACTTTTACACGAGGCACTCTGAAGGAATGGTTGTGTTAATTATTTATATTTTAATTTTAAGACCCTGAAACAGATTTTTCCACTTTTAACGGATATGAATTTGAAGGTGGAACCACTCCACCCCTGTAACATCCTCTGCAGTGTACTAACCAATATAAAGGTGAACTTCTACCAACGTCCACTGTCGATAAAAATATTTATGGTATACACACCCACTAAGGCTTATAGTTATTGACTCGCATCATTAAAAATTAGTCTTCCTTATGAAATAATTAATAAAGGAAAAAATAGAATTGAAATGAGGCTAAGGGGACGAAATTTAAACGGTTGGCGACCCACAAGCTGAGGAGACCAAAAATTATATACAAGATCGATGCACTCTCGTACTACTACTAGTGCTACTGCGTGACTCGTGACGTTTCTTATTCACGAAACAGTTTCCTGAGAAATGTAGCCGATATTTTGATATCAAAGGTTTTATGAATCATAATAGTACTGTAAACTTATAAGCTGGAACAGATCCAAAATATTCTCTAACAATGGACTGTTTACGTCAAATAAAAGTAGAAGATATCACTGAAGGACGAATCACCACCTGTACTAATTGGAAAGATAAACAATACTTGAAAGTCTTATTGTAAAGCTATTGTTTCGTTTATAAATACTCTGAAGCTCTAGCCTAATTAAGTTTCAATATAAACTATTAAGTGGTAAAAGAACTCTTTTCGTTAGAGAATGACAACTTAAAAAAAAAAAAACGAAAAGAAAAACATTACCATAAACACCAGGAATGGAATTTGAAAAATGTGTGTTAGTTAATAAGTTTCCTATCTCATTTTTAAACTCTAAAATTTAGGATTTTTTAATCATCTTTCAACGAAAACATGCTTAATATTTCGAAATAATAAAAAAAAAATACTATTTTAGCCGAGAAAAATTCATAATTTTTGCGCCACTTTATTTTATTATAAAAATTAAATTTACTGAATGAAAATTACGTAAAAACAGGTTTTTTACGATTATGTTTTTACGACATTTAAAATGTTTCATCATATTTCTTAAAACGAAGAATTCTGATTATAAAACAACACTCTTCCCGTGTCGATGAACTCTAGTCGCTCCATTTTGACAAATTAGCCAACAACAGTTAACATAAACGATGAAGTAAAAAATTGAGCTCTGGCTGATAAAAATTTTAATTGCAAAGAACAAATCAAACGAAAACTTAAATATTTTACACACACCATAAGTATGAGTAAAGACTAACAAATGATTGCAAAATACTTCTAAGGTTATAAAAGAATAAATTTGATGTTTAACTTAATAAAAAATTATGACACACTTAAAATTTAATTGAAAACAATCCTTAGAAATTAATCAATTATTAATACAATGAAAATAAAACACACATGAAGTTTGTTTTACATTATAAATTTCCAACTTTAAAAAGGAAAAATTTCACAGATTATATAATGAAATTTCGGTTCATTATTATAAAACGATTTTTAAAAAATGTTAATACAAACGAATTATTTATTATACAGTATTGTATTTAGATTTAAACGCGATAGGTGTGTCAGAATTCAGAGCGACTCAACACAAATCCGGTAAACGATTACTTGACCCCAAAATAGCAGATGATTAAGTGCAATTTGATAGATATGAAAATATGTTTCCAGTTAGTTAAGAAAGTGTACGATGCACAAAAATCCGTTACACTCAGATAATAGCGTGATGCTACACTCCAGTGTTCAAGTAAACAAGGGTTTAGTTGCTCCAAAGAAGGCCTTGGAGACAATTCAATGACACACATCTCTCGCTAGGTCATAAACGAATATTTACAGAAATTCTAGTATAATAATAATATAAATAAGCGAATTTAGTTTCTGGTCATCGGATTTATACAAAAACTTCCTACAACTTTCAAGGTTGTTGCAATGAAAAAACCAGAATACAAATGGGTTAGTAGGATCCCTTTGGGTATAGATGTGACAGTAGATGCTCTGAAAATATTTAAAAAAAATAAGGTTATAAGAATTTTTGTTTAAGCTACTGGTATCTATGACAACCTGCTATAAATGAATAAAAATATACAGTATTTTGTAAAGGGCGAGAAATCATTTATGAATAAAACAAAGATGGCTATTTATAATAATTTAAAAGGTAACAATTTTTACTACTTTCCTTCTACAAAGGACAACAGAAATTATTTTCTGATGTAGCAATTTTATATGAATGTATTGATTTGAAATACATTATTAATCAAAATTTGGAAAAATATTTATTCATACATTTTAATTATTATTAATTAATAGATTGGTATACGCCATTAAATTAAAGAATCTGAAATAATACCCGTATTAGACATTTCATTATTTCATAAAAATATTTTTATTTTAAAATATGTATAAAGAATTTAATGAATATGTAGTTAACTAAAATTATGAATTGACCATTAAGCATAGTAAAAAATAAATCCTCAATGTTCAATGTTTACAATTAAATTTTAACATTATTTAAAAAGCTAAGATACACACTTAATATATTTTATTTTATTAAGCAAAAATTTAATTAAATTTTTGTTAAATTATAATTAATTGCAACTACAAATTATATTATTAAAATGAGATTAAACAGATTCTTTTATAACTTTATAGCAATTAAACAGTGAATGACCCTGTAAGTTTAAAAATTATTTTATTTAATAAATAACTTTTATCTGAATGAATATTTTCTGCTTCATTATGACAATTTCTCAAACTTATAATTTCATTATATATAGAGACATATATATATATATATATATACATACATGACAATTTCTCAAACTTATAATTTCATTATATATAGAGACATATATATATATATATATATATACACATACATACAACAAGTAGATAAGCCCAAAACGATTACTATTATATAAAGAATTTCCCAGGAAATGTTCAATTAAGTAGAATAATTTGACTCATCAAAATAATTTTACAAGGAACACTGCTCTTGATAAATACCAGTCAGTTCCCACCCACTAATGACTTATCAATTCTTAAAAAAATAAATATAATTTCAAAAGAAAAATTATATTTTAATTTCTCATTTATGTTTGTTATTTTAAGCAGCAACAATTTAAATATTGTTTAATATAATATAAAAAAAAAAAATGCAATTAATTTATAAATGATAACATTAACCTCTTATAAGAGTAACTTATCAGATATTTGATCTTATGGAATACATTACTAGCGATTTTTTTTTATTAATTTAAAATCTATTTGATTATTCTAAATTCATATATTAAAAGCAATCTTACTAATTTTTATAATTTCGGTAGTTTTAAAACAGATTTTAATATAGAGTAAACAAGCTGTATAGCAGAAAAAAAGGGGTTTAATTTCACAAAAATCACTTAACAAAATGTAAAGATAATTTAGAATATTCTTAGAAATAATGAGCCTATATTCTGGAACAAGAACTGAAGATAGCTGCTTGTTAACCAGAAACATTTTCATTCTGTTGTTAAGTAATTTTTATGAAATTAAACCCTTTTTTCTGCTAAAGAGCTTGTTTACTTTCTATGACTTACAACTGAGCAGATAGTGTGTTCTGTTTATTAACAGATTTTAAAACAGACAAACCAAATTGAAAACAGGTTATTTTCTTATATGTCCAATATTTTGCATTTATTATTATACAGGTAATCCCCAACTTATATAAGTGGATTGTTCTGAGAAATTTATGCAAGTCAAAACATACCTATACTGTGTCACAAAGATGTAATATTAAAAATAGTTAAATTAAAGAATAAACACATTAGACACATAGTAAAGCAGTCAGTTACCACTTGGAAGATCTGGATTTGACTCCAGCTCATTAACCAAATAAGCTCATAATGAAATTAAGAGAAAAATACTTGTATCTTTGCATTATAGTTCCGAAAACGTTTTTGTTTATATTAAAGTTTATGCTAATTTACTGCTAAATGTGCTTTTTATATGAACTTTATGGTTTGTCTGTATTGTCTTGTAGAAAAGTTTAACCTGATAAATTACTGGTACAATAAAATGTTATAATTTTTATATAAGGAAATTTTAAGAAAGCACACAACAAGTATTAGTGTACATAGTGTTGCCATACATTCGAAAAATCCCTAAAATATATCGAAAATTGAAAGTTGAAAATTCCTTTTCTGTTACTGTCCGAATTAAGCAAAAATTTGTCCCAATAAATTATGTATTAGTTTATTAGTTTGGTTTCCATTCTTTGAGATTTGTTCCAATTACGCGGCTGTCCCAATTAAGTGGAATCCACTGTATTTTGTCTTATATAATAATTTATAATCTCTAATTCAGATCTTAATAAAGTTTTCTTCATATAAAGTCTTCAAATTGTTTTGGTAAAAATTAAGTTGTTCAAATATCATCACTTCAATGATATGAATAATTGTTTTTATGATTTTTTTGCTTATTCTTTTCATTGATTGAATCATATATATTTTCATATTAAATTTGTTGTCTTTTCTCATGATTTTAAGACAAAATTGCTTTCGTTTGAGGATTTGGTATTTAATCTGGGCCTGATATATACCAATAATATATGTATTCATAATGTACTTCTGCATATTTAAATGACTTTTGCAACTGTATAAAACTATTTACCTTTATAATATAATTATCATACATTATCCCAGTTATATAAATTTAGCTATTTATTTTGTATTTCTAATACAATGTACTTTTTCACAAAAATTCAAATCATAATAGTATTTTGTTCTATTGGAATATACTAAATTTAGCCAATGTATTCCTTTAAGTAAGTGAATTATTTTGGATATATTAGTTATAATAAAATAATTATCATCATAAAGTTTATTAATAATGATTTTTAATAGATAGAATTAAAAAATCAATACTATTTTTCAGAAAATTAGACCTGTTTTTGCAAATAATTCTATGGAATGAAGTGAGAATTACATAAATTGACAATATCTGATGAAAATTTTATAATCTGTAAATGAGGGTAAAAATTTGTACCTTATAAATTTATATTTATCTTGTAACTGTTTGTATTAGATCAGATGATGGCTTCAAAGGAGGATTGAAAATATTTGTCAAGAAAAGTAATTTCTACAATCTTGAGCTTGTTTTTGGAATTAACAATTTTATAATTTTTAAGTAACAAAAAATATAAAATTTTCATTAGATAATAAATAAAACCATCATAATTAGCATGTTTATTATCATATTCGACTTAAATTCAAAGATCACTTTGCCTTTAATAGCTTTGAAATTCAAAGTTGAATAGCAAAAAAATAGACTTTAAAGGTAATAATTCAAATAAGTGTAATATATGCCAAACAAATCTTTGATACTATAATTGAATTTTAATAATTTGAAATAAATTTAAGCTAATGTTAATGCCATATCAGAATTAACAAATTAACTAATAATTAAATTATGATTGGTGCTATCTATGATTCAATAATTGAACTAGAATTTATAAATACTTAAAATATTACAAATTAAAGCACTTTATGTAGTTAATTATAAAAATCTTTTATATAACCAACTGTGTAAAGTGCTTCAATTTGTAATATTTTAAGTATTTAGAATAAACTCAGTAATTAAGAATGAAATTTATAAATAATTTATCTGAAAAATCAATATGTCAGCTCATCTCTGTGATCTAATGGTTAGGGTCAGGATATTAGCCTGAAGGTCCCTATTCAATCCTGGGCAGAGGCAATTCAATTTATGGAGTGTTGCATTATAAATAGATATATATATATATATATATTAATCATATTTATATTAATGCTTTTGGAATGTATTATCGTTAATAAATAAAATAATGGTGATTTTCTAGTATCCATAAACCTAAAAAAAATTTTCACATTGGAATTAATAGAAAATAAGTTTCAATTTATAAATTTTCACCTAAGAAATAGTATTTAATGTTCCAATAATTTTCATAAATCAAGGATTATTTGTATGTTCTTACTGACATATAAATACTTTTCTATCATATATATAGGGTGGAAGCAAAGTCTGTATCCTCCAAATAACTCGATAAACATCATAGATTTTCAAAAATCTGTTAATACCATGGTGGCATTAACAGATTTTTCAAAACTTTGAAAAAGATTACCATCAGGTAGTCATGGATGGACTACCTGATGGTAACCATTAAATGAACTGATTATACAAATGAGAACACTTGCAAATTCTATCTCATAAACTGTAACACATAAGAAAAAATTTCCAATTACAAACTTGTTCAGATTCAATTCTGAACACTTTAAAACACTTTATTAAAATCGGATGAATAGTTCAATCCAAAAATGAAACAAAATGCAAAGCGTTGACACTTATTTCTGATACATAAATAACAAGCCAATACCAAAACATAATATCCCAAATCAATAAATTGAAAACACAGAGTCTAATCAACAAAAAACTAATCAAGGATGTACTCAAAATGTCTTCTGCAAACACTTAAGTACAGTTGAGCAGGTTGTTGGATGAGTTTCTCTTAGTCTTTAGATTGTCAGTAGAAATATCTATATAAGCAGTAATGATGCAGTCTTGAAGATCCTCTACTGTTATTATACAAGAATGAAAGTTGTTGTGATTTAAGGAATAAATATCAATTTCCAGAACCAGATGTGGAAGGGCATTTAACATGATTTGTAGATAAAAATATTTTCAATAGTCTATCATCAAGGCACAAAACAGCAGTATTTTATAAAATAAACATTTTAATAAGCAAAATACTTTTGGATAAATCCAACTTCAGCACCTTGAAGAACCATAAAATATGCTGTATGGTTTTGCAAGATGCTGAAGTTGGATTTATCCAAAACTACTTCACCTATTAAAATGTTTATTTTATAAAATACTACTGTTTTGTGCTTTGATGATAGACTATTGATTATATTAAGATTATAAGCAAGTATAATGTTAGTAAAAATGTTTTCGTTTCATTTTAAAAACTTCATCCAATTTTGATTAAGTTTTTTAAAATGTTCAGAACTGAATCCTGATCAAGTTTGTAATTGGAAATTTTTCCATATGTGTTGTGGTTTATGAGATAGGATTTGCAAGTGTCCTCATTTGCATAATCAATTCATTTGAAGATCACCATCAGATAGCTCACTCATGATTTCTTATTTGTTAACATTAACAGATTTTTAAAATCTCTGATATTTATCAAGTTATTTGGAGAGGTACAGACTTTATTCTACATTGTATATATATCTGTACCTCAGAGGCATTGACACTATATTCAATTTCAAAAAATTGGACATCGTGTCATATGCCTCCAAGGTACAGATAAATACATATATATTTATCTGTTCCTTGAAGATATATATACCGTATATATATATATAGAGAAGAATCTGGTTCTATATCCTCTTCTCCTGAAGCTACAGTTTAATCCAACATCTTCCCAATTACATTCAGCAGACATATCCAATAATTCTTGCATTTGCATCTCTCATTCTTTCTCCTGTATGGGATAATTTCATTCACTTGGAATTATCCAATACAGCTTGATAAATATTGTTTAATCAATATTTTAGGTATTAACTTTTCCATTAATTAGGTAAATATTAATAAGTTCTGAACAACAAATAATCATTATATTATAGAATGAAAGAATAAGTGATTTTAAAAAATTATGGAATATGTGTTGCTTTACAATTGGAATGATAAATCTACCTGCTAACATGTTCTGTAATATCTGTACGATTATTCTTGTACTGATGAGGATCCATAAGAAAGATCAAAAATGTGTTACATAAATAAAAAGCTGTTTCCTGCTAATAATGCTTGTTTACAGTTAGATTTAAATTACTATATTTTCCAAAATTATTTAAAAATTCAAGAATATGTTTCTCTGTATAAAATATATAATTTCTGTATTTTGAAAAAGAGAAATGGTATAGCCAGTTACATTTATTTTCACTCTTTCTATTTTGAAATGTATATAAAGATATATGAATTAGATATGTTGTCTAAATATTCTTTTGCAAATAATTTATGAAAATATTATTTGATTTGAATAAAGCTCACACATGATGTAATGACCTATATGATAGAATTAAACTTATCAAATTGAACAATATGGAATAAATTTTACTGATATAATAAGAGAAAAAATGTTTATATATTTTAAGATGATATCTATATCTCACTTAAGTATTATATATACACACACACCTTTATTAAAAAAAATAGTAAAAAATAGTTAAATAGTATGAAAATTATCTAACAATTTATTAATAATTATATATCTTTTAAAAAACATTTAATGGTCTAATTAAATTAATTTTTTGTTTGTTTGTTTTCTATTAGGTATATCATTATCACTAATGTATACACCACATTATGCTTCATTATCTGCTATCACAGACTCGAGTTCAATTCAACGTCCTGATCTCCTGATGACATATTTCATGCGTGAAATCAATGACTTTGCTATTCATTTAAATATTAGAACAGAAAGAAAACATTCACCAATAAGTGAGAACTATTTAAGAAAAAATTATTTGAAATGTGATAATTTATAAGAAGAAACATTTATTGAAAATCATCTAAAATTATTAAACTATTCATTTTCAGACGATTTCATTTCCAATACTTAGTTACTATTATAAAAATTTAATTTTTTCCTTATTTAAATTAATAAAAGAATTTTTTAAAAATTTGATAAAATTATTTATTGAACTTTCAACTTGTATTATAGTAATTAGCTGTGATTACTGTATGAAAGCTGATACTATATACTTATTAAATATTGAGTAATTTGCAAAATTAAACTAAATTTATTCAAGAAAATTTAAATTATATCTATATTGAAAATTTATTAAACTATTAAATTATTACATACAATTATAAATCATGTATAGAAACTGATTTTCGATTCTGTTTTATTTCAGAATGAATCCTCTTTTGCCTCAAACGTTCTCTTGCTTCTCTTTCTTTCCTATAATAACGATGAATAAATGTTTAATAGGAATATATAAAAATTATTACTTTTAAAATATGCAATTATTTGACAATAAAATTATAAATCATAGTTGATACAATAGTCCCTTATCTACTGTGAGAATTATTTTTAAAAATATTATGATAGATATAATTACTTTGTTCAAGACCAAATTTCTCTAAAAAAGCACAAAGTTGGAGAAAATAAAAACAGCATGAAATACATATAAATTCATAATTTACTTTATTTTTCATATATAGTATACAATATTATCACAATTGTAAAGTTTCTCTATAATATAGACTTCCATTTTCTCTTAAATACAGCTTGAGAATATTAAAACAATTTTTAGAACATCTTAAAATTCTAAATATAATATTTAGATCATATAGTAAAATCATTTGTCCTTACAATAAATTCATTCTGTTTACAAACTCACAAGTATATCTCATAAATGTATGTTTTATATAATTTTAGTAAATAAAAGTTTTTTCTTCTATTAAAACCATAGCTTTTAATCTTTATCTCCAACCAAGCACAGAATTAGTTTATTTTTTTAATTTTTCATAAATAGTAAGTTATATTTGAGATTTTTTTATATAATTAAATATAAGAAGTGTTTACTTTTACACTTATAAATATGATTTTTAATCCTGGGAACCCAGAAAGTCTTGGAGAATTCTGATCCTGGAAATAAAGATTTGCAATCCTGAGAGTTAGACATTTCATTTAATTTCATTTTCCCTTTTGATACCAGTATTGGATAAGAAATGGATAGAGACAATCACAATAAATATTAAGCATTGTTTTAAATGTAGAATTACAGGAGAAAGCAGAAAATTGCTAGTCTTGGTTTGTATTGTTGCTATTAGTCTACAGAGATATAGCTTAGTTCAGGTTATATGCTTCTAATACATGCAACTAATGCCATCTGGAGCTAAATTTCATAACTTTTTTATTTAAACATTTTTCTAACATGATATCTTAGAACAATAAACAGAAGAAAAATCAAAAAAAAAATTAGTTGAATTTACAAAAAGTTTTTCTATTAGAAGAGGAATGTAGTATTATATCATAAAGTACAAAAAACTAAGTATATGTGAATAAGAAAATAAATAAATACAAATTATTTCCTGAATTTCTAATTAAGAATTTTTCAAAAAATTTTAAATAAATTATAAATTTCTTCACTAAGCTATGTTATTGTTGTAATATTATATATAAATTATTCAATTATGTTGAAAAAGGTCTAAATTGAAATTTTTATTAAAGATTTAAAAATATGAAATGGTATCATGGTCTACAATGCAAAGCTGCTTCTGAAGAGATATACTTGAAAGAGTTAAGACATGCATCACAACATAAAAATACATTCTCTGGTATAAACTTATTTTATTGTAAATATTGTTTAAATTAAAATATAATACCTGATAATCATAAATAATTTTTATATATTTTTTAATAGTAAACAGTTTTCTTACAATTAGTAAATTGCATATTATAAGAAAAAGTATAATAATGTATTTTTGTCATATTTTTAGACAAGGCCATATGTGTCTTAATTACTAAATAAAATAACAAATATAAAATAAAACAGAGGTACAAGAGGAAGGGCATATGAAATTTTCTGGTATATGAATATTGAGAATGCATAACAAATCTTTACAGTTAAAGATATTTTCCACAAGAATTTGTTTAAAAAATAATAAAGTAAATTCACTTTATAATATGTGAAACATACATCAATTTGGGTGGACCTACCCTTAAAATTTTAAAATATTTATATTCATAATCAACTTTATACTGCTTTTACTAAACAAATTAGTTAAATATATATACAACGAGCACTTTTTGCAGTGTAGAATATATTTATTAAGACAACAAACGTTTTCGGCATTTAGCCCTCATCAGATTACAAACACAAATAGAACAGAATATTGTAACGGATAAATAAAACTTGAACTAAAAAGAATGTTGCTATGGTTGCAAAATAAATAAAACATAAAATTAATAACACTAATAAAACAAATACAAAGTTTTAGCTTTATAAAATAAAGAAGATACAAACTAATATTTGTATCTACTTTATTTTTGAATTTTGAATTCAAAACTAAAATTAGCGTGGAGCAGGGAACAGTTTTTTGATGGCATACAACCATGCTGGGGAGAGCTGCTGGGCCAGTTTTTCGTTCAGAATACTTTCTGACCGCTGTCTTGTGATGGTTTCTAGTGTTTCCAATGTTGTAGCTTGGCTTGATGCATTCAGCCCTCTAATAATCTTTGCTTGGTCCCAGTGTATTAGCAAATCATTTGCGTATGCCTCGACTGACAAAGCTGTTGTTAAATTACCTTTATATATATATATATCCTATGCTCATATTTATATTCAATTGTTAATGACATATTAATGTTATGTATCCCCAAAATTCTGATGTTAGTGCTGCATAATTATGCATTTTAGAAAGGATTCTTATAGGCTGCCCAACTTGATGTCAGGTTGAATGGACCTATTAGAAGCTGTCATTTATTTATAAATTTTTTATTGTCCATCATTACTACTACATTAGTGCTATTGATTGCCAATTGTAATTATGCACTTTAGACAAATTTTTTAAAAATATAGTTTTCCTGTAATATATTGTGACAGAATATGATAGGTCACATGTAATTTAATGATTACCTTGTATTTGTTAGTGTTTTCTCACTATTACTGTATTTATTTCAAGTAATTGAAACCATGATAGATGATGGTATTCAATTTAGATCTATTTAAATTTACATGACTTTATATAAAATGTTCAGGATTATTATATTTATGTTCATGGCAAATTGTATATAATATATACTAATGTAATTAATATGTATGTAGGCGAAAAATAACAGAATACAAAAGATATTTCCGTAGAGAAAAATAACATATATAAATATCTTTTAAATAAAATTAAGAAACTAATTTAGATATAATAAATTATTATTAAATCAGAATAATACAATAGTAAGATTATCAATATCAGTGAAGAATCTTGAGCTAATGATAAATTTATGTGCTTGGTAAACTACAAAACATATAATAAGACTAATACTACCAATTTTCCATTTTATTTTCAAAATATCTTACAAAAACAAGAAATTCTTTTCAGAAAAAGCAGAGATATGGATACAGGTAATTTGAGAAATTCTTTTCTTATATGTACATCTGCACAATTGAATAAATTTTATTCTTCATTATAAACTATGTATTATTATAAATTGTTTTTATTTATAAGTTTTATTGTTGAAACTGGAATTTTGGGTTTATATATCAGATGTTTCATAAGTGGCATTATTGTAAATAAATAAAATATTCAATGATTTTTAAAAGAAAATTTGATTTTGTAATATATGATCTTTATGCTATTTTCTTCATGCTACAAATAAATCTAGTTTCATCAATTATATATATATATATCCAGCCGACTTGTGAAATTTTTCCAGCATCGCCTTAAAAATTTTTCAGGGTTCTGGGCCGGTCCGGCGATACCAGTCCTCCTTCATGGGTGCGAATACAGCTTGTGATTGGAACTGGCCCTGCCCCTTAGTAATCTCCTCGCGGTGTCAATGTGCTCTTACGATCAAGCACATTTTAACTGAATGTTCTTAATTAGTGCCGAGCGTTTACTGCACTTTAATCAGTCTTCCTTTAATCTTGCAGCCCTTATTGGCAAGAATTTTAATTCTTCAGGCCTTTTTGCGTTTTTATCGGAAATTTTTATGTCATATGTAATTGTTATTTTCTTTTATTGTGTGTTGTTTTATTTGTTATGTTACGGTTTACAGCATTATATACTGTTTGACTATTAATATATATGATATATAAATAAAATTAGAATTCCGCGAGTGCCCCCCGTCATCTTAACTCAATCCCACCAAGGCACAAGGTCGAATGTAAGACTTGGACGAAGCATGATACCGGGTGTTTTTCTTGAAACCGAACACTCTGATTTTTGGCATGGAACGATATATTTAATAGTTAGATTTATTTGTATGTATGTATATATATATATTAATAAATATCAAAATATTTTGAATAATTATTCAATGTATATAATATATCTGGACGTTTTTCTTGAAACCGAACACTCTGATTTTTGGCATGGAGCCAATTCTGATGCATTTATCACGTCAGGAATTGCTCGCTACGAAGATTTATTTTATATTTTTAATTCTAATGGCCATGCGTTTGAACGTATTGGCGTTTTCAACGGATTCAAATCGGTGAAGGTTTTCAGCGGTTACGCCCGTACGAAGAGTCGGACGAGCCTAAGACCAGGAGATGGTCACAAGCGGCCACGGACGACCCTAAGACTGGGAGATGGTCACAAGCGGCCGACGAATCAGTAGTCAAGGATAAGTTCCGTCGATTACCGGTGCACTCAAGGGTATTTATTCTTTAAGTTTCTTAAGTGTAATAATTGTTCGATAATACTGTACTTGGCTTATTTTTTTACATATGAGATGTTTTTGATGGGATAATGAATACAGCGAATATTCTCAAAGTAGAAAAACTAATTGGATTTTTATTCAGATCTGAGTTTTACTATTTTGAAAAAATTTTTCCAAAGATTTCTGTTTTATCAATAATTCTTGAAAGATATGGCTAGAAAATAAAGCTAATAGTAATATAGTACAAAATTATTGAAGACTCATCTTATTTAATTTCATAGTGATTTCTTATAACCTAAATTTATCATTTTTAAGTCAAATAGAAAAAAAGTCATTATTTTAGTGCTTTTCCTGCATTCAATACAATAAATATTACATCTGTAACTTTTCCTAATTTGAAAGGCTGCCTCAAATTAAATTTTAAGTTTAATTAAAAATACAAATAAAAAAATGAACAACAAAAAAAATCATTATATATGACATTCTAAAATTTATAACATAGAACATAGGGTTACTGTTAGTAGAAACATTACTGTTCTATTTTTGTTTTAATTTATTAAAATATAAATATGAAAAAACAATATACAGTATATCATAGCATATTTTTCATATACAATTTATCTGATGATCAAAATTATAGAAAAATTACAAAATTTAAATAAATTGGAAACTACTTAAAATAAATAAATCAAATTTAACAAAATATTTAAATATCAATATCTCAAATAAAAAGCATATATGAATAAGTAAATGGCACTAAATACAAATTATTTTTCATTAATATTACAAAACATTGGACTATATATTTTAAATACTGATTGCATGCCACTATAGAATTTATTTGATCTTAAAAAAATATAGACTCAGACAATATGGATTCCAAATCTTGATTTGAACAAACAAAATTTTAACATTAATAAAAATAATTTTCTTTGCAAATATTTTGATCCTTAAAAGTATATCCACATCTTTTATTCCTGGACAGAAGGTTCAAAAATACAAATAGTAGTATTAATTTCTTTTATATAGGCCTACAGGAATACATCGATTATCGCAGTTAATGTTGCCACGAAAAATACCGCAATAATCGGGATATATAATGTGTGTGAAATGAGTGATCATTGCCAAGGATTTTTCAAATATATTAATTAAATTTTATATAAGAGGTAAAAAAAATGTGTTGAACGTGCTAATCTTCTAAGTTGATCACTAATGTTTCTTCTTGATAACTATAGTCTTGATATCATCCTTGTTTCTTTTAGCATTCATTGTAGGGGTAAATAAGGAGAGAAATAAATATCCACATGCACTTCAAGTAAAGGTGAATAGGGTACTGGTACAAGTACTGGTGAATGGTGAGCAGGCATGATCAGATAAAAATGAAACGCTACTTGGAGAGTGGTGACTCGAACTAAATGTAATTCTGGTTGCATATGTAGTATGCTACATTTTGCGGCCGCAATAATTCGAATTTCGAGTGCAGTAATTCGAATTTTGGTATCAAATTATAAACCGCGAAAAATTGAGAATCGCAATAATCGAAACCGCGATAATTGAGGTATTCCTGTACATATGTTAGGCATAATCATTTTTCACAAATTCATCAAAGTTAGTTTAACTATGCATTGAAAATTCTAAATAAAAAGTCAGTACAATAACAAAGTATTTTTTAGAAATACTGTAAGTTTTAAATACCATGAAATAGTTATAATACTATATTAAATGCAATTCCAAGAATAGACAAAACTTTAACTATAAATGAAAAACAAATGAAAAAATAATGATCACTTTCGAAAGTTAAAACAGTTTATTTATGATAATTACATATTTCCAAACTAAACTGGAACCAAGGGTAGTTCAGATAAATCATTTTTTCGGATAATCGATCTGATAGAAAAATAAGAAAAAACACAATATAAAAAAATACAAAACAAATTTCAAATACAATGTTTTATTGTTTACATAAATTATTCTGTCTCATTTGTTTAATTAACATCCTAACCTAACAACTATTTTGAAAAATAATCACTTAATTTCTTTTGACCAGTTTTTGTCCTCTATTCTTCACAGCCAAATCATGCATTCTTTTTAAGATAATTAGTTGACTTGGGGTGCATTCTTCTTGTCATTCATACCAAGACATTACTGTTTCTAATGCAATAAAAGCCTCTTCATTGCTTGGCTCACTTCGTTCGGATAAGCGATGTTCTGGTTAATTAATGTTCGGATAATCTACACTCTACTGTATTTCAAGTTTGATAATACCCTCATCAATAAATAACACTTCAGTTATTAATTTAATAGAGAAAAAAATTTGTTGAATTATATAATAACTACATGAAACAAAAGGATTATTTTTATTGACAGAAGAATTGAATGTTTTTGCTGATTGAAAGTCTTATAAGATTACCATGCTGTCTCTATATATGTCTGTATTAGTAACTTTTGAACTAATCATAACAGTGACATAAAACTTGATGGCGATGTACTATCATTAAAGATAATCTCAATGCCACATTATTTAATTCTCTTAACTCTAACAATTTAAAAATAGTGGATATTCAAATTTTTGAGATTTTGTCTCAATCTTCTAAATTCGTTAAGTTTTTATGAAACTTAGTAGATTGGTTGTGTTTTTGAAGAGGATCTCAATAACAGAGCTATAAACTTTTTAACTGCAACCATTTAAAAATGTAGTCATTTAAATTTCCTTTTATTCTATTAAACTTAAAATATTTACTAGGATAATCAGGATACTGATGACAAATCTGAATTGCATTTAATTAATCCTGTATCAGTTTGTTTGTGGCTGACGATTGTGATGTATGTTAATACATTGTGATATATACATAAAATCTCAATGTACTGTATACAGATAGGATTCGATTAGCGCGACTTAAAAAATTGATACCGTTATTCGGCTTAAAAAATTGATACCGTTATTCGGTTAGTGCGAGAAAAGATTCGAAAAATTGATACCGTTATTCGGTTAGTGCGAGAAAAGATTCGATTATTAAAAATTGATACCGTTATTCAGTTAGCGTGAGAACAGATTCGATTAGTTCTAACGTTTTTGGGTTAGTGCGAGAAAATATTCGATTAGTGCGAGTTTTAAGAATAGTTCTTACTCGATTAATGCGAGTTGTAAGCATAGACCAGTCTTACTAACAAAGCCCCCCGAGCAAATATTCGATTAGTGTGAGTTGTAAGCATAGACCAATCTTACTAACAAAACTCCTTTTATGATGTCAATTAACAAATTACCGTTAATTTTCGGTTAGTAAGATTTATGATGTCAATTAACAAACTACCGTTAATTTTCGGTTAGTAAAACCATGATGTCAATTAACAAATTACCGTTAATTTTCGGTTAGTAAAACCAGATTGATGTCAATTAACAAATTACTGTTAATTTTCGGTTAGTAAAACCAAACAAGTGTCAATTAACAAATTACCGTTAATTTTCGGTTAGTAAAACCGGACGAAGAGTTGTAAACACAGATCAGTCTTACTAACAAAGCTCCTTTTATGATTCAATTAACAAATTACCGTTAATTTTCGGTTAGTAAAACCGGACGAGGAACAGTTGTAAACACAGATCAGTCTTACTAACAAAGCTCCTTTTATGATGGCGTTAACAAATTACCGTTAATTTTCGGTTAGTAAAACCGAATGAGGAGCATAACACAGATCAGTCTTACTAACAAAGCTCCTTTTATGATGTCAATTATAATTACCGTTAATTTTCGGTTAGTAAAACCGGACGAGGAGCAGTCCAAGACCAAGATCTACCGTTAATTTTCGGTTAGTAAAACCAGACGAGGAGCAGTCCAAGAATCCGTTAATTTTCGGTTAGTAAAACTGGACGAGGAG
The DNA here is from genome assembly GCA_000484575.1 of Olivierus martensii. Classification (NCBI taxonomy): domain Eukaryota; kingdom Metazoa; phylum Arthropoda; class Arachnida; order Scorpiones; family Buthidae; genus Olivierus; species Olivierus martensii. The sequence goes on along the minus strand of AYEL01049038.1, from coordinate 8,075 downwards.
CAGTCCAAGAATGGTTAATTTTCGGTTAGTAAAACCGGACGAGGAGCAGTCCAAGAACAGTCGAGTCTTACTAACAAAGCTCCTTTTATGATGTCAATTAGCAAATTACCTTAAATTTTCGATTAGTAAAACCGGACGAGGAGCAGTCCAAGAACAGTCAATTTTCGGTTAGTAAAACCGAACGAGGAGCAGTCCAAGAACGGTCACAAGTTTTTGGTTAGTAAAACCGGACGAGGAGCAGTCCAAGAACAGTCACTTTGCTTTGAAGGGGTGAAACTTTCGGTTAATAAAACCGGACGAGGAGCAGTCCAAGAACGGTCACACTTCGGTTAGTAAAACCGGACGAGGAGCAGTCCAAGAACGGTCACACTATTGCTCCGCCTCCTTTTATGATGTCAATTAACAAATTACCCTTAATTTTCGAAAAACCGGACGAGGAGCAGTCCAAGAACGGTCACACGATTTTGAAGGGTAGATGGGCTTTTTGCCGTTAACTGTAACATTACTGTACAATAAGTTCAAAATAAACAAACTGCTTAACATGTATAAATCCTTAACTGAAACAAAAAGCAATAATAGGAAGGGATGAAACGTCAGAAAGATGGGCTTTTTGCCGTTAACTGTTTAAGAAGGGGTGAAACATCAGAAAGATGGGCTTTTTGCCGTTAACTGTTTATCGTTACTGTACTATTATTTAGCTTTGCTATCGTATACATACAGTAGAGTATAGAGGTGAAACATCAGAAAGATGGGCTTTTTGCCGTTAACTGTTTAACATACGTACTATTATTTAGCTTTGCTATCGTATACATACAGTATAGTACAGAACTTGAAGGGGTGAAACATCAGAAAGATGGGCATTTTGCCATTAACTGTTTAACATTACTGTACTATTACTTGGCTTTGCTATCGTATACATACAGTAGAGTACAGAATTTTCTCTTTTAAAAGTATTGAAATTCAATTTCAACTGTTGCATAATATGAATCTTGTAGGGGTACCAACATAAAATAGACCGTAGCCTTTCAAACATTTTTCAGACAATGGACTAAAGAAAGGACAAATCGTGTGCCACCACATGGGTACTGCATAAAATTTTGACTTCATACTGCACTGACAGCCACATCAATAGCACCTTCGTCAACGACTTCAATGGAAATCGGCCATCGACCCTTTCCTGGTGCTACACCTAAATCTCCATTGTCTTCAAACTTTATAATTATGTTATTTTACTTATTTTTAGACATTGGTCCTTTTCATATTCTTTTCAAATGACAATATTCTCTCAATGAAAATGTATTAATTATTTTACCGGAATATTGCTGCTATTCTAGTAAAATAACTAATGTTACCGCTCTATTTCTCCCGATAGTCCGGATAGACCTCGGAGGATTGAACGGGTTGGCAAATGACCGTCTAGTGGATTTTTTTTTTATTAAATAATCACCAGTAATTAATCTGGATAGACCTCGGAGGATTGAACGGGTTGGCAAATGACCGTCTAGTGGATTTGTTTTTTATTAAATAATCACCAGTAATTATCCAATAAACAGAATAACATTTATTACAACGAATAGAGAGTTTACACATGACCAGGTATAGTATTGACTATTGTGTGAACACCAAGACAAGCCTAAGGGTGTTTGAACACAAGACATAATTAAATCTAATTTAGTACTAATCAACAATACAGTGATGTCTGATTTGCAACACCCCATCTTCCCGTATTCGGAGAAAGGATAAAGAGACTGAGAGGTACTTAGCTGAAAAGTGGCAGACTTGTAGAACACCGAAGTTCGGCGGAGGAGACTGTTTTCCGTAGAGATGAGTTGGATGCTAGAAACTGGAGAAGCACCTAGCTGGACAGCAGAGTGATACAATGTGATTGAGGGGGGCAGCGGGCGGAGGTGATCGGACCCAGACGATCGACAGTGTCCTTTGTTCTGGATTTAGTTTTTATAGTCCTTATGATCACCGCCCACAGCTGACATTAGTGCCTTCTTGGCCCAATCCATGATCTTCCATTTTCTACGTCAGAGATGTGTCTTCTTCCCCGTATAGTATCCAAATCCCCATCCCTGACGTAATAGGCGAGGGGTCCCGTTTAGGGAACCTTTGTCTCCTCGGATTACTCATTTAAATGATTCACTCTTACTCATCCCACTCTCAGGATGTATTCCCCTTTGTTTCCAACATTCCCGCCAGACACTCATTCTCTCATTGTCTGACTGTAACACTAATAATGCACGGTCTTTCTTTTCCAAAAGCATGATGATGATCGTAAAATGGTTTGCTTGCAATGATCTACTGACAATTTATATCTAATGCATAGTTTCATAATTTGTATGCTTTTATTTGGATAAATTTCATCTTGATGTGAAAATTTGGACAATTTTATTTTTCATCGAAAGTAGCAATCCGATGGCCTAATTAGCATATACAGTATTAGGTTTCAATATAACATATTGATTAGAACTTGCTCTAGAGAGATGTGATTAAGATCAATTAATTTATAACTACCCTGTACAAACCTGTATCCAAAATATTATGATAGAGCTCAATGTAAAAATGTTATTGAGTGTGTGGACGTTTTCGGTAATTGTAATCTTTCGTAACTTCCTTTATTATATCGTACCATTTATACATTCCACGAATATTGAAAAACAATACATATATTTTAAAATATTTTTTCTTCATACAATATTTAATTACATAAACTTTGACAAACACGGAGCCCCTTCAAGCACGGGGCCCGATTAGGTGCAATCAGCTTAAATCCAGTACTGAGCCAGGCATAAAGAGACACATGCTTAATTAATCGTTAAAATTCCATCTCTTCACTCATTGGTTACAAATGAATCCAGAGAGCTTTTAATACTGTATACACAGTACTGATAAACTTCGGGATGTAAATCAGCTTACATGCCTCTGGCGGATTAACGAGGACAAATGCAATACCAAAAGAAATATTTGTTTAGACGTTTCTAGTGGTGTATGGCGTCTTATCGGGGTTTGCCTATTCCATTAACATAGGGAAGATCCGTTCTGCCAAATTTCTTGGAGGTCAGCAAGGGTGGCGGCTTAACGGGGGTGTCTTTTCGGGGTTTGACTGTATAAAATATTTGCTGTGTATCCACAATTACAAATTTATGTTAAATATGATTTTTCATGTTATTTAAACATGGTGTATTAACTGATATGCGGATTTTACATTAAAGTTTTATTAAGTATATAATTTTAAGAAAAAAAACAATAACATATCTGCACTGATCACAGATTTCTATACATATATGACCTGGTCATTGTTTAAAAGTAAAGCTGTAAACGGTGGGGTACTTTCACGAATGTACAGTACATTCAACAGCTATAGTAAATTGGCTTTATTTTGGTGGCCAGCTCATTTATCTTAAAAAATGTGATGAACAGATTCAAATAATTAATAAAAAGGGTGTAGTACCTAAATATTTGGTATTGAACCATTTTTTCATTATAATTTTTTATAAATACATGTTTTCGATAATTCGAATGAAGTGCTCAAAATACTCCGATTTTGAATTTTTCTAATCGTTTAATGTTTTGAGGAAGGGAAAAAATAGATTTAAAGGCCCTCGAGAGTGAATTGTAAAAAAAAAAACGATTATATGTATTTTATGCTAAAAAATTGTTATAAAAAAATAACAAACACAAAAGAAGTAAATAAAATTTTATTTTATTGACAAAGATTATAATCAAACAATAAACAAGAACATAATTACACTATTAATACAAAATAATACAATATAAGACAACATTTTAGTTTACCTGCCAACATGCAAAAAAATAGTTGGAAAAATGAATGCTTATTGAATATTTCTAATGTTTAAGCTTAGAATTTGTTTCTATCTTAAATTATTACATACCTTTAATTACTATTAAATCGATACAATTATTGTAAATACAACAACAACAACAAATTTTTTATTTTAAGCAGTGAAAGTAGAATCTTCCCAAATATAATTTTTCCTCACCTTTGAAAAGTATTTCCTAGCTTTTATCACCCCGTATTTGCTCATTCTTACATCCATACGCTAAACAATATATATCAATAACGCAAAAAAATAAAACAGAAAAAACAACCACAAAATAGCAAGAAATGTATTCAACCAACGACTCAGCGAACGTAGACTCCGGCTTTGTTCCCAGCGGCTTCCGGTCAGCTCAAGGTCAACTACTTCGGCCATGAATTAAATAGCTCATTGCTTCACAAAGGTCAGAGGAAAACAATGAAAGCGAGCTATCTATGAGTATAGAAATCTGTGGCACTGATGTCCTTGAAAGACGAAAATGTTCATTGGAGGATACACATCAATATAGCGATTAATTGTATAAATATAATTTTTAATTTTTTTCTTTCTCTTTTTATTTTCATTGTATGCTAATAACTGAATAATCATGTCATCATCTTTCTTATAAAAAACTGGAAGAGTATTTAGTTCGCTAAGTACTATAGAAACTATAGAATAGTTTCTTTCGACGCCTTTTTTTCAACGATTTCAACAAATTGTTCCAAAACGAGATAAACAATGACTTTTGTCGTTGCAAGCGCTTTAAGCTTTAGCTTTAGGTTAGGTTAAGCTGCCATATCTCACGAGGAATATACTTTATCTGGCGGTGGCCATTTATAGATCCCATCATAGACTGGCCGACCCATGATGGGGCCAACCAGATGGTTGAAGGATGGAGTTCAGCGGCCGGGCTCGGGCCCCTCCTGAAAAACTGGAAGCGTGGGACCCGGATTTGTACCTGGATCCTCCAGGGTGGCAAGCCACGGTTTTACCACGCGGCTATCCGGCCGCTCGCAAGCGCTTTAAGCAAAACGTTGAGTTTAGAGACGTACCCAATTCCCTTTATTTAAAGCGACTATGACTTGTGGTTCGCCGCAAAAGATCAAACGCGGAAAGACGTAGCTTTTCGATCGTGACAACGTGCCACACTGGCAGCCGAGTTGTAAACGTGTTAACGTGCCACCCAGGAAAACCAGGGTCCGGCATCTTCTGAAAAGTTTTTCTCGGTTCTGATCCTGGTCTGGCGATCTCTGTCCTTCACCATCCGACTCCCCTCCACGGATATGGATGCAGCTCGTGGTTGGAACTGGCTCCGCCTTTTAGTAATCTCTCTGATTGGAAAGGGACGTAAAAATGTCGCATTGCTCTTTGAATCAGAAAATTTTTGGTAAATGGTAGCATTCTTTTAGTGCTGCAATCTCCATATTCCCCAGATTTGGTTCCAGCCACTTTTTTTTGTTTTTTGTTAACAGATGACGCCACTTTCCATTCAGGAAGAATGCTAAGTGACGGGGCGAAACAAGCCCTTCCACAGGCTGCCCACCCCTGCGGAGGGGTCAGCCGGATTGTGGAGGACGGGGATCGACGGGCCGGGCCCGGACCCCATGAGAGGGGTCAGCCGGATTGTGGAGGACGGGGATCGACGGGCCGGGCCCGGACCCCATGATAAATATTTTCAAGGGATGGGACCCGAGACTCGAACCCGGGTCCTCCAGAGTGGAAAGCCGAAGCTCGATATTTCGAATAATGGCAAGCTCACAAGAGTATGTGTTTGGTTTTTATGTGCCCAAAAGCAATATTTTGAAAGTGACTAGAACTATTTTAGTGTAAAAGTGTGTAAAATGAAGATATCTTGTTAAATATTATACGAACTTTTTGATCACTCCCTGAAATTTACAGTTTACAATTACTACTGTAAAATAAATGTAAAAGATCATGTTTTATTAATATTAATAACCTGTTATTTTACATTTATTTAAATTAGTTACTACTACAGTATTAATAACAATATAATTATTATTAATAATAATTATATTAATAATAACAATTAACCGAATGTAAAATACCATTTTCGCTATTTCTTCTGGACATTTTTCCTATGGTTTTAATGTGATAAATCCTATTTATTTTAATTTAGTTAAAATGCACTGAAAATAGATTATAGCTATTACTTGTCCTCTATACTAAAATTATAATGCATGTCCTTCGTCAATTCTTGTATATTGTAACTAGTTAGCCATTGGCCACTATGTGCCCAAATACTTAAAAAAATTCTTATCTGTAAAATTTAAGATTTTGCTGTTGAACCCTTGTACACAACCATAGTCATAATAAAAACAAAAATATGATAAAGAAAGCACGTTCATTGACTCTTACAGACTTAAGACTACTATGGTTCCTGTGTAAACCATAGTAGGTAATATTTATAATTAATATCTTAAAATAAAAACAATTATAATTTCTGAAATGAAATATTATTTAAATGCAACGTTTATGTAGTCTCGGCACTCCGAATGCAAACTGAACCCTCGGGCCCAGTAACAGCCAACATTTTTCGATTGAAAAAACCAGAAATTAAAGTCAAATAACAAAAAGAAGTGTACAAATATAAACAGAAAGTAAACTATATTCATTTAAAATTTACAATGATATTGGAATTTATTTTTCTAAAAGACGCGATTTCAAACGAGAAAAAATAGTAATGGCAGCACTTCCGGTCCGGGTGAGTTCGCACATGCGCAGAAACATGGACTTCACACGCTTATTACTTTATTATATATATATATATAGCCTATATATGATGATGATGATAATACTGTTGTGAAACATTTTGATATTTTTCACTATTGCATCAATAAATTTATCTTTGCAGTTACTCATTTTATAAGTTTGTTGATAACGAAATTTTTAGCAAACAACCACGAAATTGACTAATGCTTGTATTTGTAATTCTTCTCATCTAGTTTTGCCAAAATCATCTATAACAAAATTTGTTTTGCGTAATCCGGCTTCAATCAATATTAGTTTGGCATATTCAAACCTTGTTTTACATGATTAGTGGCAAAAAACTAATATTAACCTATTGCTATTTATTGATTTTAGGTAAAATTAGTTTTGCGTAAAATCTGGTTTTACCTGTAACACGATTTTAAATGAAAAATATTATAGTTATTGAAATTAATTTTCATATTTATTATATATGCTAATTATTTGTTTAATATAAAATATTTACCATGTTTTGACTTAAATTATAGTCTCTCGGGATTAATGGCTAAAATTTCAATATTATTCATATTTAAATATTATTTATTAATATAAAATTTTAATATTTTATAAATTAATTTACAAATTAAAATATATTCTTCTATTCAAATTTTGATATTTTATGTAGTTCTGTAAATAAAATAAACTTTATATTGAATTTTAGATGAAGTTCATAAATAATCATGATGTATTTCCCTGAAAAATTTTCGTATTCTAAATTTCAATATTCATTATATACAATCATTAATTTAACAATTTTATAGTTTTGTTTCTTTTCAGTACGTTTCAACATCACTCGCTGTTTTTGTAGTCTATTTTTTAAGCAGTGAGTTGATATCCTCGTGATGATACTCCTTCGAAATCATTTTTCGATAAACATTCTTCAAAGGAACTCGATTTATACTCTTTTTTATCATCTTTAGAATATTCACAATTTTCATAATTTGTAAAATAATGTGAGAATGTCTTTTGGCAGGAACTAGTTATAGATGGATTATCGTCAGCTGAACGTTTAGATATATTTGATTTACATTCATTTAAGGTGATTTTGCAGCAGTTCAATACACCAGATTTCGAATTGTTAGATCCTTTACCGAAATTAATTTTATGCTTGTCGGAATGCAGTGGGCATCCTTTGGAGAACTCTTCATTATGCTGATTATCATTCAATATTTGATATTTGTAATAATTCGAACTTTCTTCAAATTTTCTCTCAGAAGGTTGGTTGCTCTCATTTTTTATATTTGAATACATTTTATTAATTGGAATTACAGAGAGTTTTTCACAAATAGAATAGGAGTCATTATCATAGAATCTGTTATTGGTTTCTTGTTTCAAATTTTTGGTACATATAGTTTCTATCCAATTAGCTCTTCTACCCGTCACAAGCCAAATTCCTGGTTTTACAGAAACTCCTTTTACTGTACCTTTAAGAGCGAAATATTATAAAAGTTCATATTTTATTATTTCATAAAATATATATTAATT